>CAOJBK012249783.1:0-11142 GCA_948294925.1 Codiaeum variegatum
ATAAAACTAATGAACAAATATAATAAATATTTAATATTTTATTATTATCATTACTTTATATAATTAATATATGAATTGATTCTAATTATCTTTATAATTAATTTTATTTCACAATATGCTAATATTTATTAGTAAAAATAACGAACAAATATGGTAAAACGAATATTTTTTTAAAATCTTATCTTATATAAATTTTAAATTTAAATTTATATTTTAAAAATAAAAATAATTAAATAAATATTATATTACTATAAAAATAAAATGAATAATCCCACGATATCATGAGGTATAACCTAGTTATTTAATAATACAGATAAGATTACTAGGAAAGAGATAGTAGATGCTCTCAACCAAATGGATTCGTATAAAGCTCCAAGACTGAATGGTCTTCCAGGTACCTTTTACAAGAACTTGAATGTGCTTAATGGTGTTGATTTTCCCTCCTAATTTTAATCATACAAATATTGTATTAATTCCTAAAGTGAAAAATATGATTCCTATCTCTGAGCTTAGACCGATAAATTTGTGTAATGTAATTTACAAATTTGTCTTTAAGGTCTTAGTAAATAGGATGAAGTATATTCTACTTTCTCTGGTGTCAGAGAATCAAAGTGCATTCGTCCCAATGAGACTAATTACTAATAGTTTTCTATTTGGAACTGAAGCTTGTCATGCTCTTAAATCAGATAGTGCAGGCTGTAGGGGTATGGTTATTGTCAAGCTGGATATGGTTAATGCGTATGATCGCCTTGAGTGGAGCTTTATTCATTTTGTTATGGAGATTATAGGGTTTGACAAGAGATGGATAGAACTAATAATGAAATATGTAACTTTAGTCTCATATTCAGTAGTTCTGAATGGTGCCTTTATGGGTAATGTTATTCCAAGCATAAGGGTGCGACAAGGAGATCCTTTATCTCCTTATTTGTTTATATTATGTGCTAAAGCATTATCTGGCTTAATTTCATCTTCTTATAGATTGGGAAGAATTTTAGGTTTGAAATTGGTGTTAGCTGCCCTAGTGTTATCTCACTTGTTTTTTGCAGACGACTGTCTCATCTTCTCCAAAACTAATCCTCGTGAACCTCTTGAGTTGAAACATATTCTTTGCCTTTATGATGCGACTTTTGGGCAACTTGTCAATGCTTATAAGTTTAGTGCTTTTTTTTGCTACAGCTATATCAAATCGTAGGAGGCATGTGTATTTAGAGACTTTAGGCATTAGTGATCAATATTTCAATAGCTTTTATCGAGGCGTGCCTTCAGTTTTGCACAAGTCTAAACAATCAACTTTTTCTCCACTTAGACACAAATTTTGAAGCAAGATGAGTTCATAGAAGGGTAGACTTTTGTCTATGGCGGGAATAGGTGTCATGCTTAAAGCTGTAATCCAAGTTCTTCCAGTGTTCACTATGAGTGTGTACCTGTTGCTGTATTCCATAGCTAACAAGCTTAAAAAAATGATGAATAGATTTTGGTGGGGTTTGTTAGATGGAGGAAGGAAGGGAGTGAAGCGGGCAGCATGGTAGAAATTGTGTAAGTCGAAAGATCAAATTGGACTGGTTTCAAAATTTAAAACTTTTCAACCTGGCGATGCTTGTAAAACATGTATGGTGTTTGACGTTTAATATAAATATGATAACTGCTAGAATCTTCAAAAGTAAATATTATGAGAGTAGTAGCATCTTACAAGTTGTTGTCTTAAGGAATGCTAGTCATGGATGGAAAAGTATTGTGGCTTCGATTCCTATTATGCAACAGGGTCAAATATGGAGGGTCGGCGATGGAACTTCTATTTTAGTGTGGAACGATAGTTGGATCCCAACACCAATATCTTTCAAATTTGTTACTCAAAAGCCACGAAATTTGGCAATTGAAATGGTTTCAAACCTGATCGTGGGCAATCAATAGAATAAAGAACTAGTGCAACAAATGTTTTTTCCTTGTGATGTTGATGACATTCTTTTAATCCTTCTTACTTCTATATAAGTTCATAATGTTCAAAGTTGGTTCTATATGAAAACAGGCCATTATAATGTGTGTTAAGGGTATTGGTTATCTACCTCTATCACACAAAATGAAGTTTTTGCTAGCAGTTCATCGCCTTTTTATTTGGGTTGCTATTTGGAAGCTACACCCTCATAAACGTCATAAAGTACTTCTTTAAAGATTGTTGCATGATGTTATTCCTACCAAATCCAATTTGGTGCATAAAGGCATAGAGTTATCAATGGAATGTCCTTTTATGGACTAATAGTAAAGACAAGTGAGCATTTATTCTTGCAGTGAGATGTGGTCAAACTTGGGTTTTGACGCATTTCAATTTTGCAACTGGTTGTCTATGAAGGAACGATTTGTGGCTTTACTTCAAGTTTTGAGTAATTATCAATTAGTTAAGGTTGGAGCATTATGTGAAGGTGGGGTGGAGTAGAAACAAGAAGGTTTGGGATAGTGAAAATGTAATCCCAATAGAGGTTGTTGCATAATTTTTGAAGGCTTTAGCTGATTTTCATCTTGCAAATAAAGATAGAGGTGTTGTCAGCTCAGTTATAGCTTTTGGCGGGTGTGCCATAGTTGGAGTCCATCACCCGAGCATACTTGGACACTGAATGTTGATTCAATCATGGATGTGGCATGTTAGAGAGTTGGTTATGGAGCAATTATAAGAAGCCCCTCTGGTTGTGTCAAGGATGCTATTATCGTGCCTCTGAATTTTATCCCTTCCTCTACTTTGGTAGAAGCGGTTGCTATAAAGGAAACTTTAAAATGGACAACACAAATGTAACTTGATGATTTCAGTTTACAAACAGATTACTTAGAGGTGGTTAATCAATTTTCTAGTTCTTCTTATGGCTTTACACAGATGGACATCATCATTGCTAATGTTAGAAGGCTTTTAATTAATCCTTAGCTGGCCAGGCATGTTTATATGGAAGCTAATGAGTTAGCCCACACATTCGCTAGGGAAGGAAAATATATTTCTCAACTTTGTGTATGCAACACAGCGTGAAATGCAAAGGATTGTCACAAGAACAAATCCTTAAAAAATAAGTTTCAAAATTAAAAACTCAAATAATTTCAAATAGAGAATTTAGCAAATTGTTAGGATTTATATTACTGAATAATTGTTAAAAGTTAGTTTACAATGACTTAAAGTAGTCTAATACTAAACTTACTAGTAAACTAATCAAAATACTTGCTAAATAAGAATTATAACTAAATAAGAAAAATAATTAAAATACTTGATAAATAAAGAAGATTAATTAAGAATCCTTATTAATCGAGGAAAAGAATTAAAATATTCTAAAATAATTAAATAATTAAAATAGATCATAAAAGTGCTCTCATTATACATCACCACTTTAAGAAAACTCGTCCTCGAGTTGACTGTTTGAGCTTAAAATCTCCCATGCCAAATGAATAAATACTTGAAATATTTCAATGGCTTGATTCGTCGATTTGAAATGTTCAATGCACAATCAATGAGTAGTTGAGATTTTATCTTCATGAATATGCTTGATGTATTAGTTAATCCAAAAATAATAACTAATCATTCAAACAATCAATCTTTCACCTTTAAAACATTATTATTTCCATATAAATCAATTAAACATTTTTGCGCCTCCACTAGAATCTTATTAATCTCTACATCAGTATGGGATGATAATATTTCCTGTTTTGCTATCAATGTTCATACAAATGACTTATCTTTGTTGAAATAAAATGACTTACTTTCTTTCAAAAAAAAAAGCTGGTTTGGTAATTTTTTTTGAATAAAATAATTCTGGTATTTTTATATGGCATAGCTCAAATTGATATTCACTCACTTAATGTTGTATATTTGTACTATACATGTATCACGATATAAAATCTTTATAATTTATTACGACAAAATCATTAATTATACCCAAAACTATCCGTGATTTATTAAATCTACCCATTATTAAAATAATTTTTAATTTGACTATCAAACTTTTCGATTTGTTACAAATCTACCACAGTCCTCAAAACAACGCTATTTTGGATCTGCCTAACAAGTTGGTTGATTGACGTGGCGAAAAGATAGATGTCCACGTCATCGTAAAACGACATCGTTTTAGATTTTGTGATAAATTTGTAATAAAATGTAAAGTTGGATGATCAAATTGATAGCTATTTTAATTTGGGGTAGATTTGATAAATTACGAATAGTTTGGAGTATAGTGGATGGTTTTGCCTTTATTTAATAATTATATTTTTATTTTAATTAGTCAATTAATTTAATTTAAACTAATTTTGTTTTTGAAATAAAACTTTAAAGATAGATAATGAGTAGAGATAAAGAAATTACAGTTAAATTGAAAATGTGGAAGGCCAATTTTTCTTTCAACGATTAAAGATTTGGGCATTTTTATCTAATAAAATTTGAAATTCCAATTTGAGGTGTTAACTTTATTATTTTACATAAATAGATAACAATAACTTAATTATCTTTTTTTATTAATAATTTCATTTGTTTTTTGTCTCTTTTCTCTCAATTACTTTGTAATCTCTTTATAGTTGTTTATCTTTATTAAACAAGGAGTGATTTTTGAGCTTTTTTTACTTGAAATTATCTCTATTACTTTTTTATCTGCTTAGTTATAAGATAAGTGCTATTCAACATACATCTAGCATTTAATTTTATTTTCGTTTCATGATTCCTTCATCTTGAAACGTTTTTGCCATCCTGCAGCATTTTGTTTGTTTTGTCATGGTGTTTTATTTTTTTGTCAAACATTTGCATAGACTGTACATATATAATTTAATAAAAATATCCAATCTGATTATGATCGTCAGTATTACGATCATATGTGTTCTAATCATTATAAAAATATTAATTTTTTTGACATTGAGCCTATTTATCAGACTATTAACATGTGTAATGTGAATTATCATTTCACAGTTTCATCCTGTTAGATTATTTTATAATCTAAGTGTGACCCATGTAATTAAAGGGTTGGTTCTAAAATAAATATGGCCCAGTATGATGGTTATTGAGCTTTAAAAGATATTAGAATCAGATAGGGTTATTAATTATCCTTTCCCTTCTTCCTTCGATAAATAGAATACATAACGCATGTATTATGATGAGCCGACAGTTATTATCCATCAAAGAACGCAGTAAAGCAGAAAGAAGGCGGGATCAAAATTCTGAACGGATTACAAGGTAACATCAAAGGATTACGGTTATGGATCAAGGTACGCTTCCGATTAACGTTTCTATCATAATTGTTTTATGATATCAAATAATTTTCTAGGCAAGTAATTGATCTTGGCAAATTAATAGTCTTACACATCCTTCATGGTTTTTATCAGTAAGGATTATTTTTTTTATTCTCATTTGTGTATTGTTGATTTGAATCAATAAACTATTTTTATGTTTTTTTTAAATTCACTTTTCATTCTTCACTCGTTCCAAAATATAGTCTACTTTTTATTTTTAAATATTAATTCATGTATTATTTATTTATTATATCTTCAATTAAATTATATTCTTATTAAATAAATTAATTATTCACACATATTTTTATATTTTCATTATTGAAAACTTGTACATATTAATTGTAATTGGAGTATGAAAATTGTGTTACCATCCATTAATTCAATCTCACAATTTTTTGAGTTACATTCAAATGATGAGTTTATATATATATATATATAGAAAAAAATGCATAATTTTAAGGGAAAATTACTATTTAGTCTTTAAAATTTGATCAAATTAATTATTTTGTTCATGCATTTTGAAAAACAATATGAGAAGTTCTTAAGGTTTAGTTCCGTCTAACTATTTAGTTCTTCTGTCCAATTTTGAGAATATATTCCAAAACATTATATTTAAAAATTTTAGAAAATAATTAAAATTAAAGAAACTAAATTTAAATACCTAAAACACCCTTAACCTCCAACCCTTCCCTCTCCACTTTCACTATTATCTCTATTTTTTTTTCTCAAAGTTTTCTTCTCTATCTTTAAATCAGAATCATCCAAAGCCACTAACTATTTATTAGCACACTTACCCTTTGCTTCTAATCAATTAAATTTTATTTCTCTTATTGTTGGGTTTTAATTTCTTTTCTTTTTTTGTCTAGATCTTAATTTATTTTTTGTTGTTATTATATTAGGGCATCTCCAATGTATCACCAAGATGCATATTTGGCTCACCATATATTGCATTTTGGTCTCCAATATACAGTTTGGAGATGTTAAACAGTAAATCCTCATATTTGCAGTCTACTAATCATGTATGCATTTATTTCTTTTTGGTAAATATGAATATAAAAGAAAAAATATATATAATATTCTTTTTTATTTGAAAAATGAAGTATTAGATTGGAAATAAATTTACTATAGAAAATACATTTTAGTGTGACTGTAATTGCATTTTGGTGACATGGATTAGAGATGGTCTTATTGAGTCATTCAAAATCAATAATATGCAAATTGGACGATGATGGATTCAAATGTTGCTGAGTTATTCAAAATGAATTTCAATCATCTTTGAACTAAGAAATCACAACAAAGACGACGATGGTTGGGTTACTCACGACAGTGACTGGCTATATTTTTATAATTTTTATTGTCTAATTTTACAAATTTAGGGGTTTGATTATCTAAGAAGAAATTTTCATTTGAAGATTAATGAAAAATTGGAATCTTAGAACTCACAATTTGATGGTCGTTGCCTAAAAAACTCAAAACTGGACAAAGAATCCAAATAATTAGAAAAAACAAAAAAAGAAGTATTAATTTTTCATTAGATAACGATTTGACTGGATTATTGGGTAAGAAAAACAAAGCTAGACCACTGATCAATTATTTTGATGGCCTTTCATTGTCTTTTAGTTCGTGATTAAGATTTGAGTGTTGGATTATTTGAATATTGAGAGAAACAAGAAATCGAAGAAAGAGTACCCAAATTTTGGTTTTTAATAGATTTATAAATTTCACTAAAAAAATTCATTTTTAAATTTAGTTCTTTTGGGAGAAAATATGAATAAAAATAGCATATAATAGAAAATTTAATAGTTAATAAGGGTATTTTGATCTACGGCAAATTTTAACAGAAAGACTAAGTAGTTAGATTCATCAAACTTTGAAGACCATCCATGTCATTTTCTAAAATACAAAGATAAAATAATTAATTTGATCAAATCTTAAGATTTAAATAATAATTTACTCTAATTTTAATTAAAAAACTATGGGCTCATTTGGATAAAGAAAATGTAAAATTCTGAAAATGCATAAAATACAATTGATATTAAAATATTTCGTTTGATATAAAAATAAAAAAAATTCATGAATTTTTATGATTCTTTATAAATAAAATAAAATTATATAAATTAAAAAAAATGAATATTACATTCCCATATAGAATTCCAATACTCACAAAGATGAAAGAATGTAAAATCTATGTATTGTTTGATCTCAAAAAAGTAACTAAATGAATGAAATTTAACAAAATCTATAAATTATTTATATTTTCTCATTTGAATTTTTTTAAACCAAATACCCTTAATCACTGTGAATTTAATTGTAGAACCATAATTTTGGGATGAAAAAGTGTTATATTCATAAAAAAAAATACCGTAAATTATTATCTCATTATTTGAAATTTACTGAACTAAAATTGAGAATTCAAAAGATAGATGAGAAAATAAAATCATGATTTTTCAAGCCACAAGCTGTGGATCATGTTCAATTGTAGTAGCAGCCAGAAGCTCTCACTCTCAAACAGATAAATGGCGTAGTAATATTAGTCAAAAATCTCGAATACAACTTAATCAAGCGATGCGTGCTGTGTTTGATCACGCTAGAATTGAGCTGCTCTAGTCGAGCTAGAATGGACCTGCACAGAGTATATGACGGTCAGGGGTGTTGGACGTGGCGTCCAGCGATAACCCTTCGACACTCAAGTCAGTAAAAGGTTGAATCACAAGTAGAACAATATGTGGCTTAAGAGTTTTAGAAGATAGGTTTTGCATTACCTTGTTCAGGTTGTTGATGTCTGTATTTATAGGGTGAAAAACCCTGTTGAAGGGGACACGTATCAGCTTGGGACAATTTGGCAGTGTACTTCTTAGTGGGGCTTGTAACACCTGTGGAATCCCAAACCCGAGGGTTGCTAGTGGACAAAGCTTGTAATGAGCTTCGGGTTTGGTGAGAACCAGGCGCTACAGGGCTCGGTCTGGATCCAATCATGTTGTTGGAGCCGAACCAGGCCAAGGCTGAGTAGTATCAATTGTCCTCTTGAAGTGTAGCACTTGAAGGCTTCGCAGCTCAAAAAGTACTGAGTGGGATGCCGTGGGCTTGCTGATGCAGGCTTGGGCTTGCTGTTGGAGGCTTGGGTTCGCTGATGGAGCAAGGGCTCGCTGATGAAGGCTTAGGCTCGCTGATGGAGGCTTGGACTCGCTGTTGGAGGCTGTGATTGGACTGAAAGGACGTTATACTGTCCCGTCGTTTGGCCTTTTAGCTGGCTTGGATGGGACAGTTACACTTCTCTAGGTGCGGCTCCATTATGGCGACCTCCTCTTGTTCGCCACGTGGAAGGGCGCCTCTTGAGGGTAATGCTGAGCATTCAAGTTGGTTTTCTCTAGGTTCGCCATGTGGCCACCAGTTCCCAAGGGTCATTAATGCCTTCGTTTTGGCTTATAAAAAGCCCATTTGTTGTGGTTTCTTCTCCACTTTCTGCAAATTTTCCTGCCGTTACTCTGCCAAACCTTTTACTCACTATTTCTCTGCTATTTCTGTTCATTCAACCTTCTTTCTTCTTCAATGGCACCACCTCAGAAACAAACCAAGAAGTCCTGGCCTGATGTTGAGAAGCCAAAGAAGCAGAGTAAAGTTGTGAATACTGCCACTTATGTTAACAATATTGTGAGCCTCACATGAAGGATGTGATGCCCATAAGATTCCAATTTGGGATCTTCAAGGATAGTTTGGATACAATGGCCAACAATCTGTATGTGGAGCTTCCTCCGCTCAATGCCAGGATTTTCTCCACAACAACGGAGATAGAACTGCCCAAAAGCGATAAATAGTACGTGTGGTACTATGACCACATGGCCAGAGGTCTTTTATTTTCCCCCAGCATCCTTCTACTGCCAATGTTTCACTTATTTCAAGATGAACCTGATGATGTTGACTCCCAACTCCATCCAAGACCTACACTGTTTTGAGATGGTATGCTTCGTCCTGGGGATTCATCATCCTCTCCAAAGATGTTCTAGGCATTTTTCAATTTGGCTTGCTCCAGCAAGCTTTACATTTGGTGTTTTCTGAAGAAGCCTCTCAGAACCATCTTCAGGGTGAAAGAGAACAAGGTGGACGATTGGTAGAACAAGTTCTTCAGCGTTCAAGTCCTGAAGCCATTCTTTAGGGGACATGTTGGATTCGGATTCCCCGGGGAGTATAGAGGACTTCCGAGGGTGAAGAAGCTGGAGACAAATCTCACCCTTGCTGACGCCCAAGGTATCTGGACCTTGGCAAACTGTGGTCGAGTCTTCGACCGCTCGAGGATTATGGATTCGTCCTTCCTCAAAGAAGTATGGGTGCCCTTCTCTCCCAAGGACGGTGCGCCGAGTTTCTGGTAAGTATACTCGCTTTCACCTGCAATTTGTTCAGTTAGCTTTTAATTTTAATTGATTTGACTAACCCGAACCTATCTATTTTTTGCAGAACCCTTGTCTGATTAGAAGGCGAGGGATGTGCTGAGGGAGGTGGCCCAGTCAATGGAGGTTGCCTTTCCTGAACTATCCAGGCGTCGAGCTATGCCTGTGAACAATAAAGTCTTATTGCTAGTACGTTGCATGCAAACTGGGAAGCTTCAGGAACGAAGCCTTAAAGAGAATCAAGCAGCCATGAATATCCTCCACCTGAATGTTGAAGTGAAGCGTTACAGATATTTGAAGAACTTCAAGGTGGGATGTGAGCATCTGGAGTCTTCCTCAGAGCGCGATCCCGATGCTCAGGCTGTGGCTGGTGCTGATGAAGGAGAAGAGATGGCTAGGCCATCTGATGTTGGGGTGCCAATGGAGGAGTTTGAGGAATCTCTAGAGGTGCCATTGGTTCGGAAGAGGGGATCGTCCTCCCTAGATGGGTCCTCCGGGGGGGAGATGAACCAAGGAAGTTGAAGCGGCTTCGTAAGGCCGGTGAGGTCGTTACTGAGGACCCTGAGTCGCCTAGGGCTCCTTTTTGGCTGGGGAGAGCTCGAAATTTCGCACTAAGTGTCAAAAGTGCTGATTTGAGTGCTTTGGTGAGGGATTATGCCGAGTTTGCCAAAGTTCACGAGTGGGTGCTAACATTTCTGGATGAAGCAGCGCCTTCCTTCAGCAAATTTCACAATCTCACCAGCCAATATTATCGGCATGTGGCGCCGGTGAAGGATGGAGGAGTATTGGTAAATCAGTATAAGGACTTCCTTCATCTAAGATCGGATGAGGCCTTCAAAAAGCTTGGTCAATGGAGTACCCTGAATCCTGATGACATTTCGAAGGGTGTCTCTGGAGGCTTCTATGGCCCAGGGCTCATGTTCAAGGGTGCTTCTTCCTGCACCAGTTGCTGCTCCACTTGAGGCTTCGGCTCCAGAGCCTATTCCTGAAGGTATACATAGTGTATCTTTTTTTTTGCTAACACATGAACCTTATGTGTTGTGTTCAGCTGATAGGGCCGAGGCTAGTGCCTACTCTAGCTCGATTCCTGCTGTATCCGAGGCTTCAGAGGTCGAGGTAGCAGTACCTGAGCCTACTGATCGTATGGGCTTGTCGGAGGATTCATGTGATGCCTTGGATGCATTGATCCAGCAAATAAGACCCTCCGAACCTGCTCTAACTTCGACATTTGAATCTGGTGAGGTGATTGTACTCGAGGGGGCTGTTGAAGATGCTCCTGAGGTTGAGGTGGAGCCTACTGGAGAAGCCTTAGAGGTCGGGGCTAGAGTTGTTGCTGATGTCTTTGAGGTCGAGGCTGAGGTTGTTGAAATCCCTATAGGTGGAGGTAGGGTACACATCGAGGTGTGTGGTGAAACCTTCTCAATTCTCTCGGCCTTTGGAAGAAGCTTGGGTCTGGACTTCCCCTCTGACCTGCCAACGAGGGATGACTTGCCCATGGAGGTTGGGTCCTCAG
>CAOJBK012249837.1:0-10041 GCA_948294925.1 Codiaeum variegatum
CTTAATGCTACTTCTATTTGATTATAGGTTGAGAAGAGATTCCCCTATAATACTTAGTAAGTTAGGGATTTAATCACTTGACAAAGGTTTATATCCAATTTAGTGAGAGTCCAATTCAATTCATTGTTTGAATGATTCATATCATTGTTCATGACATGCATGAGAGTTTAGGGGGTTCAGTATCTAGATGAACTTCACCGTTGATTTTCTGTCATCTAGCCTTTTATTGCTTTCATAAATTAGTTTTAATTAGTTTAGCATAATTAACTTCAAATTTGGTTCAACTCGACAATAGTTTAAGTTTGAGCTAGTACTTGTATTAGTGTCTCTATGGATCAAGCTCGTTACTGTTATACTACCTAAACGATAGGTGCATTTGCCTAGATCCAGGGTAAAATTAGTCGTCGAGCTTTATAAATTGTAAACCCCTAGTGTTTCATCACAGTAAACATCAATTAAAAATTACTTGTCAAGCTAGTCACAACATCCTTTTAATCCCCAATGCAAGTGTTCAAGTGTAGAGTGCTTGACAAATGAATAATAAGTTCTCACCATTTACTAGCAATCAATTGTATTCAAATCAAACACCCATTGGTAAGCTAACCACAGTAACATGTATAGCACCAAGTAGTTCACATCAAAATATACATGAAATGGGTTGATATTGAAGTCACAATTTAACATTCATAAGTTAAATAAACTTAAGATAATCAAATGCACAATAAGATTTAATTAAAGCTTATACGTACCTTGTAGGAACGAAACTATTTGGCTATGATTTGTACCTCCTCTTATCCTTTTCCAATACTAATAGGTCTTAAAATATGGCATATATTTGATCAATATTGAGCCTTAGATAAATACTTATGCTTAAAATGCAATTAGGCCTATGTTTGAGGCAAGTGAGTTTAACATTGTGCATTTTTCCATATATGGCAGGTTGACCTTTCAGTACTTAGGAGTAAATAAATTTTTATAAAAAAATTCAAATGACCTAATTATTTTTTATATAGAAACTATACATAAATAGATACAATATAATAAAAACTCATATCAAAATATACAATATACAATAAATGGTAAAGTTCTAAAGTTAGACCTGTTCTAACCTATTCCGTGCACAGAGACAGTTTGGGTAGTTCATGTTCAGGTTAGGTCTTTTGAAGCTATACAAGTCTAATTGCAATAATATTTTATAATAGTTTATTAAAAACATAAAGAAACAATTTTAATTCATATAAATTCTTTTAGTTCTTCCTCTAAGATGGTCAAATCAAGTGACTAAGATACTACAGAACTCTCAAATAGAACCAGCCCTAATTTTTTTAATTATAACTCATTACACAAGCTAAATTTTGTAAAACCCTCTAATATAATTTAGGTAAGACATAAACAAATAACTTTCATGTCTTAGGGTTTTTTCAGTTTCTGCAATAAGGTCCTTAAAATCAAGCCACAATATACTGTTACAACAAAGAATTTAAGAACACATATTTGCTTTCATAATTCAATCAATTCTCAAGCGCTTAAACTTATCCAATAACCATACATAACTTTCAAAAATTGTTCACTAAAGGAGGATAAAGATTTGTTTATTTATGTAAGAAATGCAAAGTGAAAGCTTTAGTTTTGATGATGATAATGAAGATGAAAATGAAAATCCCAAAAGTTGGCTTTTCTTTCTTTCTTCTTCTTCCTTCTCCTTTCTTGTTCTCTTTCTATTATAAAAAAGGTGCACAAATTAAGTACCTAAAATGGGGTAGAATTCAGTTTATTAAGTTTAAATGTTCACCTTACAAGTGTCTTGTAGTGTGTTGTAATCCTAATGGTCAAGGTGTCACGTCTCTATTGGTTGAGAACAAATATTTCTTTTACTCCTCCATGCCTTACCTTTCAAGTAATAAATCCTAACCTTATTTTTTAAAATTTCATATAATTCCTTAGGTTATTAATAAGCCACCTATATTTCAAGTAAACCTACATATATGCATTGTTTAAAAATTTATTATACGATTAACTATGTGACCATTTTCTTTGTACCAAAAAAATGCATATGTGATTTTTTTTTGTAATACTTTTGATAATATGATATCTAAAATGTATGATAATTTGTATATGCTTATGTATAAATGAAAATGCATGAGAATGTGGATGATATATTTCTCACCCTCTTATAAAGAATTTTATCCTAAAAATTCACTACCTGAAAATAAGTGAGGATATTATTTTCTCATATTTTCTTTAGTTTCCCATGTAGCTTCGTCTTGTGAATGGTTTCTCCATAACAGTTTGAGTAAAGGTATCTCCCTATTCCTGAGTTTCTTTGTCTTATTCTTATGCCCTATTATTTTCACAGGTTCTTCAATGTAACTCATATCATTTGAAATTTCTATTATCTGGTCTCTAAGTATATGTGTAGGATCATATCAATACCTTCTAAGCATGCTGGCATGGAAAAACATTATGAATCTGAGTCATTTCAGGTGGTAATGCCAACATATATTAAGGTGGACCAATCCTTTCAAGAATTTCATATAGCCCTATGTACTAAGGACTCAATTTTCTCTTTTTTTTCCAAATCAAAGAATTCCCTTCCAAGGTGAAACTCAAAGGAAAACTTTGTCACCCACTTTATATTCCATTTCCCACCTTTGTTGATTTGCATAGCTTTTTTTCATATCCTATGATGCTTTTGGCCTACCTCTGATTAGTGTTACCTTGTCCATAGTGTCTTGAACTATTTCAGACCTTTCGGTGCACATGTTTCTTCTTCATCCCAATAAATAGGACTATGACATTTCCTTTCATGTAGGGCTTCATTCGATGATATTTGAATACTACTGTGATACTCGTTATTATAAGAAAACTCCATCAGAGTAATATATTCATCCTAAGAACCTTTAAACTCCAAAACATAAGCTTGAAGCATGTAATCTGACAATTTCATTCACATATTTCTCAGCCAAGTAATCAAGTGAACTACCACATCTTAATGGCAGTAAGTGTGCTAACTTAGTCAATCTATCAATGATCACCCATACATCTATCAATGATCACCCATAAATCATCATTCTTATTTTGTGTTCTTGGTAATCCATAAACAAAATCCATAGTTACCTTTTCCCATTTCCATACTGAAATTGACAATGGTCACAATTTCCCAGTTGGTGCTTGATGCTCTATTTTGATACGTTAGCATGTTAAAGATTTTGAAACATACTCTGCCATAACTTTCTTCATCCCAGGCCACCAATAATGAAGTTATAAAGTGTTATACATTTTAATAATTCTAGATGCATGGCATGTAGAGCATTATGTGCTTCTTCTAGAATTTCTTGGCATAGATTATCAATATCGGGGGCACAAATATGAGAATTTATCAAGCTATCATTCTAAATGGTAAAATTTGTGCTTTTCCCCTGTTTTACTTTCTCAATCCTTTCTTGCAACTATGGATCCTTACCCTGTGCTTTTTTAATTCTATCACATAATACTGGTCTAACTTGGAAAGTATCAATCAACACTCGATCCCTTTGCAAGTGTAAGTCAACATTCATGGCACGTAATTACATTAAATAAGATAATGAGGATACCTACAAATGAGCTATACTGCTTCTTGATTTTATACTCAAAGCATCATCCATAACATTAGCCTTTCAGGATGATGCTCAATGGTGTAGTCATAGTCCTTCAATAGTTATAACCACCACATCTTCACATATTTAACTCCTTTTGAGTTAACCCTAAACTCTTATAATTTGTGAATATCTAAAATGTTTCTCCATAAAGATAATTCCTCCATATTTTCAAAGTAAACCTAGTAGCAAGTTCTAAATCATGCACTGGATAAGATACCTCTTATGGTATTAATTGTCTTGATGCATATGCAATTACCCTACCACGTTTCATTAACACACATCCCAAACCTTGATAAAAAGCATCACTGTAGACCACAAATCCTCCTATACCTGTAGGAATGGTTAACACTAGAGATGTTTTTAATCTATTGTTCAATTCATCAAAACTCTTCTGGTAAGCTTCAGATTATACAAATGCCATATTTTTCTGAAGTAACTTTGTCAGTGGATTAGTTATTAGTGAAAATCCCTCAACAAATTAGCGGTTATACCCAGCTAATCCCAAGAAATGTTGAGCTTCTGAAACATTCTTTAGAGTCTCCCATTTTACTATGGCTTCTATTTTCTTTGGATCTACTTCTATACCCCTTCTAGAAACTCTATGTCCTAAAAATACTACATGATCTAACCAAAATTCACATTTGTTCAATTTAGCATACAACTATTTTTCTCTCAGAGTTTACAATACAATTCTCAGATGTTGTTCATGCACTTCTTTGTTTCTTGAATAAACAAGTATCTCCTCAATGAACACAATCACAAATTGATCCAGGTAAGGTTAAAATAGCTTATTCATAAGAGCCATGAATGCAATCAGTGCATTTGTTAAACCAAAAGGCATCACAAAAAATTCATAATGCCCATACAGAGAACATATGCTCCCTTTGTAATTAATTAAACAAGTCATCTATTCTAGGCAAAGGATATTTATTCTTCATAGTAACCTTGTTTGGTTGCCTGTAATCAATACAAAGTCTTATTTTCCCATCTTTCTTTTTCAAAAATAATACTGGAGCACCCCAAGGTGACACACTAGGCTTGATGAATCCCTTTTCAAGTAGTTCCTATAGTTGAATCTTCAATTTTTTTTTCAATTCAATTGGAGCCATTCTGTCAAGTGAAATGGATATTGGTAAATCATTCTCTATCAAGCCTTTATTTGTAAAATTCTCTAGTTCAATTGTAAAATTCTCTATCAAGTTGAAAACATAGTAAATCATCTAGAAATGCATCTAGAAATTCATTTACCACTGGAATGTTTTGAGTCAAATTATTCATAGCTCTAGTATCAACCACATGAGCAAGATAAGCCTCACAACCACCTCTGACCATTAGCAAGCCTTTACAGCAGAAATCAAACATGAAGGTATAACCTTTCTTTCCCCTATGAATAAAACTCTTGGGTGGTTTGGAGATTCAATGGAAATTACTTTAGTAAATCAATCTAATTTTACATGGTGTTTATGTAACCAATCCATACCTAGAATCACATCAAATTCATAAAGTGACAATAATGTCAAGTTATCTTTTAACTCAGCTTTGCCAATCATATCAAACAGTCATAACATACATAATTCATAACTAATGATTCACCCAATGGTGTACTCACATTTAAATCAAATCCTAATGGTTCAAGCTTATTAGACAATTGGGATTCCATGTTTGATGACATTAAAGAATGCGAGGAACCAAGATCAATTAAAACATAAGCTTCTAAATCATGAAGAAGAATTTTACCAGTGAAAACTATTAGAGCTTCTAAAGCTTTTTGTCTAGTCATGGAAAAGACTCTAGCTTGTACTAGTGGCCTAAAACTTTGACCTTCTGATCTACTCATACCTCTACCAGTTGTAGTGGTTCTTCCTCTGCCTCTACCCCTACCATATATGCCTCTAACCCCACTTACCTTTGAAGCTTCATCTGTTGATTCTATCAAAACAATTGCTCAGCTACCCCTGTTACTCTAGACCTTTCAGGAGAATCTCAAAGAAGAAGATCAAAAGATCCAAAGAAGTAACACCCACTAGTAAGTTTCCTACACTCACCACCATGTTGTTTACTACAATGAACATAAATAAGTCACTGGCCCATATCTTGACTATGAACTCTGCCCATATAAGATGAAACACCGAACCCTTTGCCTTTGAATCTAGAATAAGCTCCTTGTACACTAGGCTGTGAAGGTATGTATCAACCACGTTTACTTTGCTTTCTACTAAAATCTCCTGTAAATTCACTTAGGCCCCTTTTAAAGCATTGTTCAATTCCTTCCTTTGCTAGTTTTTTGGCCCTGATTGTAGTTGCTTTCAACTTAGTGCAACTCTCTAGGTTTGTAGTTGTGATTCTAACTCTAATATCATATCTCAGAACTTCTTCAAACATTCGACATTTATCTTTATTAGTGTGAACCATAGAAGAAGCATAATGAGATAATTTGTTAGACTTTACCTCATACTCAACAACTCTTACTATCTCTTATTTCAAATTCAGAAATTATTTTCTTTTATCATCGTTGTATATCTCTAACATGTAGTTGTTGGTAAACTCACGAATCAAATCATCCCATGAAGGCTAAGCATTATTATCTAGAACTGTTTCCCACCCATCATATGCATCCCCTTGAAGTAATGACACTGCATAGTCAAACTTTTCTTTTGGTGAACATTTCATCTGATTTAAGACTCTCTGTATTCTTTTTAGCCATGTTTCAGCCCCTGGTCTGTGGTACAACTGAAATCCACTGTACCTTGCTTTCTCAGTTTTTCATATCTCCTTTCCCAATACCCCTCTGGTCCTTATACTTCTTTCTCTTGATACTCATATGGTGCATGTTCATAAGGTGCATAGGATGCATGTGATGTGCATGTGCTTGAGATCTAACTCAGTTTCCTTATTAAATCTCATGGTGATTGATATGATGCTTCTACTGAATGCATATCGATCGTCTCCTGTCTCCTTCATGGGTCATGTGGCCTATCATGACATCAGCTAGTGACATATGGACACTATGTTATACGATAATGTATTGCAATACAAATGTCATGGCATACTTATACATATGTCCCTAATGGATCATATCCCTGCTCCGATACCAAAATATGTAACACCTTATTCCAAATGCTGTACAACTCAAAACACAATTCACATAAGGATATTGACATTCCAAGTATTGACTTTATACACAGTTAACATAGCATATTAAGTAAACCATTCATATTATGTTTAATCCTTGCAAATATATTGTCACACTGATACTTTTATCTTTAAAAGGACTTTTAAACAAGCACAAACTATATATACATATGTAAAATATTTTCCCCAAACTAGGAATATCAAACAAACAAGCCATACAAATCACCTTTAAGTAAAAAAATCATATGATGCATATGCTTATGCATTATTTCATTTGATTTTGTTGTGACCTTGCAAAATAAATATTGCTCCTAGGATCCAAGTGAAACAATTGACATTTAATAGTACCAGCTAGTATATATCATGTGAATCAAGTGATATCCTTTAATCATTTGAATTTTCCATATGATTTTCCATGTGATGTGTAATTACTTATCCATTTGGTCACAACATCCTTTTAATCTCAAATGCAAGTGTTCAAGTGCAGAGTGCTTGACAAATGACTTATAAGTTCTCACCATTTACTAGCAATCAATTGTATAAGCATAGTAACATGTATAGTCATCAAGTAGTTCACATCAAAATATACATGAAATAGGTTGATATTTAAGTCACAATTCAACATTCATAAGTTAAAGCAACTTAAGATACACAAATGCACAACAAGATTCAATTAATGTTTATACTCACCTCGTAGGAACAAAACTATTTGGGTATGATTTGTACCCTCCTCTTACCCTTTCTCAATACTTTTAGGTCTTAAAATATGGTATACATTTAATCAAAATTGAGCCTTAGATCAATTCTTATTCTTAAAATGCAATTAGTCCTATGTTTGAGGCAAATGAGTTTAACTTTGTGAATTTTTCCATATATGGCAGGCTGACCTTTCAGTACTTAGGAGTGAATAACCTTTTCTAAACATGTCCAAATGACCTAATTATTTTTCATATAGAAACTAGACATATAGATATATAACATGATCAAAAATTAGATCAAAATATACTATGTGAAATAAATGGTAAAAGTTCTAAAGTCAGACATGTTCTTGCACACAAATAGTTTGGGCAGTTCATATTTAGGTTAGGTTTACTGAAGCTATAACAAGTCTAATTGCACAATATCTTACAAGAGTTTAAAAAACTCATAAAGGAACAATTTTCATTTGGATAAATTCTTTTATTTCTTTCTCTAAGGTGGTTAAATCAAGTGACCAAGATAGGGTTCCTACAGAACTCTCAAACAGAACATGTCCTGATTTTTTAATTATAACTCATTACACAAGCTAAATTTAGCAAAACCCTCCAACATGATTTTAGGTAAGACATAAAAAAGCAACTTCCAGTTTTAGTATTTTTCCAATTCCTGCCATAAGTTCCTCAAAATCAAGCCACAAAATTATTTTATAATAAAGAATTTAAGAACACATTTACTTTTATAATTCAATCAATTCTCAAGCACTTACAATTATCCAATAACCCTAACATAACTTCTAGAACGTTTTCACTAAGGAAGGATAAAGATATGTTTATTTTATATAAGAAATGCAAAGTGAAAGCCTTACCTTTTATGATGATAATAAAGATGAAGATGAAAATCCTAAAAGCAGGCTTTTCTTTCTTTCTTTCTTTCTTCTTCTTCTTCTTCTTCTTCTTCTTCTTCTTCTTCTTCTTCTTCTCCTTTCTAGTTCTCTTTCTATTCTAAAAAATGTGCACAAATTAAGCACCTCAAATGATGTAGAATTCAATTTATTAAGGTCACATGTTCACCTTACAAGTGTCCTTTTGTGTGTTCTAATCCTATTGGTTAAGGTGTCACGTTTTGATTGGTCGAGAACAAATTTATCTTTTACTCCTCCATGCTTTACCTTTTAATTATTAAATCCTTAGCTTATTATTATTTTTTATTTCATATAAGTCCTTAGATTATTAATAAGCCACCTATCATTCAAGTAAAACCCTACATATATGTATTGTTTATAAATTTATTATACGATTAACTATGTGACCATTTTCTTTGTATCGGTAAAATGCATAATTGATTTTTATGCAATACCTTTGAATATATGGTATCTAAAATGTATGATAGTATGTATATGCTCATTTCTAAATGAAAATTCTTAAGAGCATGGATGTTAGACCATTAGATTCAATACTAACAAGAATGTTGTGAAGGGTTGTTTTGTATTATTAGATACAAAGAGACATATGCTTTTTGCTTCTAAAAGTTTGATTTTGTCTATGAGGAGTTTAGATATGCATGGAAAACATGTGATGGATGATGTGTACATGTTTAAGTGTGATGTATTTAACAAATAATCTAAGTAAATTCTTACATACCTATACTACCTAGAGCCTTGATATTCTTGATCTAAGAATCACCTAGAAGAACTAGCTACACTAGCTTCTGAACGACTTTAGCTAGCCCCACATCTAATGAATACGTGAAATACAACTAAATACGCAACATATCTAAAATAATGTAGTTTTATTATCATCAAAATAAGATTTCTAAACTTATAGGCTAACAATCTCTGCCTATTTGGTTGATGATAAAACTTATGCAATCGTATTCACTCTAAGATAGATTCAGCCTATAATAAGTGGATAGGGAATCAGTTCCCCCTGAATCTAATCAATCTAACTAATAAATTTTCTAAAAAATATACAATTATGAAAAAAAGAACATTGGCAACAACATTCATTTATAACATATCCAAATATTTTCAAACTAAGCCCAACATAACTCCCCCTGAGGTTATGCACCCAATTGCTTAAAATTTCATATCATAAAACCATATTAAGAAAAAAAATAGGAAATCCTAAGTAGCTACTGCAAGCACATACAAACATAAGTTCTTCTCCCCCTTTTTGTCAATAGCAAAAATGGGAAAAATATCAATTTTCCACAAATTAAGAAAATGCAATCTAGAAAACCATAAAAGAAATTGTTCACAATTAAAGAAAATCAAACATAAAACTATAATTAGAAGCAAGTGCTTCTACTCATTCCTTTATCTTCAAGCTTGATTGGCTAGATTCATTTTTCTCTGGAGCCTTCTGAGTGGTGGTGGTGGCGGCTAAGGTACTATGTGTGTTTTAGTAGTGTATGCCCTAGAGCTTACACTCAACATGTGAATGTAAATGAAATCCTAACTGGATTTAGTACATATGTTCTTTAAGATGATACATTCCTAGTATCGAACATATATATGTCCCTTAAGTATTCTGTAGGGAATCTATTCTCAAAAAGTTTAAGAATATGAATGACA
>CAOJBK012250063.1:0-15753 GCA_948294925.1 Codiaeum variegatum
TTAGCAATTTTATAAAAGTCTTTGTTTCTTCTCCATTGCTTAATTAGCCTAATTGCCTTAATTTAAAACCTGATGACCTCATAATCACCATTTTTTTCTTCCTAATATTCTTTCAATCACCATGAAAATAGCCAAATTAACTTAAATTAACATCCTCTATTTGTAAATCAAACTTTACTAATTATGTATTTCTCTCCCCTCGTCGTCCTCTCCTCGGACGGCGAGTGGAACCGCCGTTAATTCCATCACCGCTTCCAAACAGAAACACATAATAAAATTTAACAAAATGCCTCCTGTAAATAATCCTCCACCATTTCAATTATTGGAATTAAATGTCATCTCCGGTCAAGACCTTGCTCAAGTCACGCGCAAAATGCGAACCTACGCGGTGGCTTGGGTCAATCCTGATCGAAAACTTTCTACTAGAGTCGATTCCGATAACCACAACAATCCTACATGGAACGACAAATTCATGTTTCGAGTTGATGAAGATTTTCTCTACCGTGAAACCTCCGCCATAATGATCGAGATCTACGCTCACCATTGGTTCCGAGATGTCCACGTCGGTACCGTTCGTGTTATCGTCGGTAACCTAATTCCACCAGCCGATCATAAACACCACCAGCAACACGGCGTTCAGCTTGGAATGCGATTCGTTGCTTTACAAGTCCGCCGCCGATCTGGCCGGCCTCAAGGGATTCTAAACATCGGCGTTGCGCTTCTAGATGCTTCGAGAAGAAGTATGCCGTTGTATACAGAAAATGCTTCTGCTGTTGGTTATCGACAGTTGATGGGTGAAAACAATAATAACAAAGATCATCAAAAACATAATAAAAATCATAACAAAAAAATTGATAACGAGAGCCAGCTTTTGCTTCCATGGATTCCAAAGCCACAATTGAGACGCACAAAGAGTGATACATCCTCCATGGCCGGTTCAGACCTGGTTGCTACCCGAATTAAAGGAAAGCCATCCGGTTCATTGGTTAATGGTTTAGCAACTGACCACAAAACCAAAAATAAGAACAATAATGAAAAATCAAATACCAGCTCCAACGGATCGGGTTTTGGTTCATTAACGAAAGCTAAATACGGGTCAGATACTTCTAAAACAAAATCGAATTCAAATGTCGATTTGCCTTACACAAAATTTAACGGTTTCGACTCAGTGAAATTACAAAACAGAAACGGAGGTGTACCGCCGTTTATAACGGGATCAGAACTAGGACCGTCAGCGTCGGAGGTGGCAGCGGCGATGATGAAGCATAAATATAGGGCAGAAGATACAGAAAGTGAAATTGTGGGGACTTGGAGCTTAGAAAGCAGCATGGAAGGTCTTCAGTCTAAATTGGAGAGGTGGAGAACGGAGCTTCCGCCTGTATATGATGTTAGTAACCAATGCAGTTATGTGACGAGCAATGTCGCTGCCGGTGGCAGATATGCAAGTGGATATAACCGGCGGCATAGCGACGGCGGCGTGGATGGAGCATTTTCATGTTTTAGTTCCGTATGTGGTATGCAGTGCTCTATTGTTTGTGGGAGATCCACTGTGAAAGAAAAACCTCGGCATAAACGGAGCCCGTCAATGGGTAGCTTGAGTTTTATTTGAATTTAAACGTTATTTTTTTCTATTTTTTTTTTCTTTATATTCTTTCATTGAAAATTGTTTAAATTGTTAGTATAAAAAAAATTAAAAAGATACAAATTAAGGACAATTTATTTTTCTTGATGATTTGTGCAGTTCTTCCTCTTTCACATTTTTGTGTATCAAAATATACTAATTTATTCATTTTTAATATATTTTTTTTGTTCTAATTTAATTTAATTTATTTTTTTAATAACTAATTTTGATTTAATGCTACTATTTATTTATTTATAAGTATATTTTTTTAATAATTAATTGTGCCAGGGAAAATTGGTACGTATGTGTTTGGAAAAATTTTCAGCAATTTTTTCCCAAAAAAATTAAAATATTTTCTCATCTTCACTATCTTTTTTTTCTTCAATTTGGGAGGAAAGAAAAAAAAAATCATTTGTTCCTCCGTCATTTTCTTTCAATCCAAAAATAGGATTAATTCCTTTTTCATGATTTATGAATGAAAGTTTACTTAATTTAATTGTTCATTGTGATTTTAGATTAAGTATTAATTTTTTTGTTGTTTTAATTAAATTGTAGACTGCAGTAGCGTCTGCAGCTATAGATGTCACTTAGCATCGAGACAACGTTTGTGCAATAGGGCGTGTGGGACATGCTGTGCACAGTGCAACTGTGTTCCGCCGGGAACTTCCGGCCACCATGAGGCCTGCCCTTGCTACGCCAAGATGGCTACTCACGGTGGTAGACTCAAGTGTCCTTGATGAACCAATATCCATAATAATAATCTTTCTATTAGTATTGTACATGTGTATATGTATCTGTAATAAGCAAATAAAGTTTTAGAATTTTAGTCTTTCTAAAACTGCAAATGAGTATTTTTACTGTAGGAAAATAAAATAAAATAAAAAGAAGAGGGGATTAATGTTGAAATTATTATTAATTAGATTTTATTTGAAGCAATTTGTTGTTAGATACTTTAAGCATCAGTCAAAGTGACGAAAGCAACTTTAAATAATTTAAATAATTATTAATTTAGATATTATTTGATTTGGGTTAAGTTAGTTCAGAAAGTAGTACTTTTTAATAAGTATAAATTTTTTTCTTGTTCGATTATCATTATTCAAAAAAAATTTCAGAAGTAAAAAACATATTTTCTGAATTTAGATGAAATATATTTTTTTATGAGAGTTTGAAAATTTTGACTTTCCGAATTTAAATAAAAAAAATTAATAAAAGTCAATAATATAAGTTAAATATGCTATTATTTTTCAAAAAGTTAATCTCTTAAAAAATAATTTTTTAAAAAATATATTTTTTAAAAAGTAGATTAGATGATTTCAAACTATATTTTAGATTATATTAATTTTAAAAAAAAAATTATATGATTAGATTGTAATGGAGGTTAAAGCTTATAAAATTTTTTTCTGATTTATGACTATGAAGTGACAAATCTAAATAAATTTAGCCATTATCTGTGCCATTATTATCAAAATAAAAAAAAATCAACAAAGTACATTGCATTAAGATTAATAATTATTGGATATTGTGCAAATAATAATAATAATCCATCTAATAATTTAAAGATATTTAGAAAAAAAAATCTAATAATTTAAAGATTGCCGCTTTAATTTGACCTCATAATTCCTCAATATTAAATATTGCAAATAGAACTTGTGGGGTAACTTGCAAAACAGAAAAAGTTTTAGTGGTTTTAATCATTTTGTTAGGCCCTAGCCGGATAGCCCTAAGAATGACAATACCAAGATCCAATAAGCACCATGTGCCCCAAAGCCCACTGGCCTTGTTCCGCCTGAAAACCCCACCAACCTTGAATGGAGCTAATTTCAATGGTCAATACACAAATTATTTAGTTATCAGACTATTTTTTTCATAAAAATAAAGTAAAAAAGTAACCAGTTTTTTGGTACAAGAAAGGAAAGGCAAGATCAAACAAACTACTTCCTAATGTAAGAGACACTAATCATAGTTGATATAGTGTTGCACATTCAGCGGTAAAGAAGGACGATGAACACCAACAAGACTTCTGAAAACCAAAATAGCTAAACAATCAGTAACGAAATTAGACTCTCTATATATATGTGAGATCTTCACATCCCACTCTTTGGACATTCATTTTTTATTTCATTAACTAAACTAGCATGAGAGAAGGAGCAAATAGAAATGCCATTCACCATGTCCACAACACATTTACTATCAACCTCAATTTCCAATCTTCTACGACCCAAATTCCAAGCTAGTTTCATGCCATGGAAGAGACCCCATAGTTCAACTCATGTAATTGAACAAACTCCAATGTTATGCATGAATCCTCTACACCAATTATCCATGTTATCCCTTAAGATATTACCAGCAATAGCAGCTCCTGAATTTGCACAAAATGTCCCGTCAGTATTAAGTTTCCAACTGCCATCAATATGAGACGCCTAACCCAGCCACTGCAGCTCATGCTTAGGAGCAGTTCTAGCCAGCTTCTCATTAACCATCTTCACTTCATGAACTTGATTTTGAATATAATGGATTCACCCTACTCCCCTTTGACCATCATTATGAAAAACGTCTTTATTTCTATCAAAACAGAGATAAGAAATAATAACTCCAAAAATCATTCGCCATTCAGCTTCCATGGAATGGCAGTTGTGATTCGAAAGATTACTCTTCATCTAATCTTGTAACTTCAACTTTAAAAATTGGCTTTTCAACTCACTGAGAATAAAGTAATTCCATACAGAACGTACCAGGGGGCAATCAAGAATAGCATAAAGGTTGTCTTCCAGCACTCTCACAACAAGTGTCGTTAATTACATGATGTCTAAACATCTTTGCCTTTGTTAATAGACGGCCACAAACAATGACCCACAATAATGATTTTATTCTTTAAGGGCCTCTCCATTGCCAAACCAAGCTCCAATGAGAGATAGGACTGCTATTTGTTTTCTCCCTCATACTATTTTATTCCAGCTATTTTTGTAGAGAATCTACCGCTCTTTGAACATTCCCAAAAGAAGACATCATCTTCTCCGGTTAACAGGAGGAAGAATAGCTGCAATCGATAAAACCACATTACAAGGAAACCAATTTTAGAACTTTCTCTACTTCCAGTTCCCATTTATATCCACAAATTCGCAAAGTTTAGCCTCCTTCTCAGCCTCTGTCACTCCACCGATTGCTAAAGAGGTTCAGAATTATAGGACCATTTGTCAGTCCATAACCGAATTTGCTTGCCATTACCAATTGACCAAGCCATTCGATTAATAGCATGACCCCATACTTTACAAAGTGAACGCCATAAATAAGATCCATTAGAGCAGGAAATATCAATGGGAATCTCTCCAGCTTTGAGCCCATTTTTTTATGAATCACCTGAACCAACAAATTTTTTTCATCTAAGAGAATACTCCAACAAAGCTTCATAAGGAAACTCTCATTCAACATTCTCAAATCTTTAACACCCAATCCTCCTCTCTCTTTAGGGAAATTAACCAAAGGCCAGTTGACTGTGCTCAATTTCTTGGAAACATTAGATCCACTCCAAATAAAATTCCTAGTTGTCCTTTCCACCTTATCACATATACTCTTAGGAAGGCTGGTGGTCTGCATAGAAAAGAGAGGAATAGTATGAAGAATTGAGTTCACTAATGTGATTCTCTCTACAAGAGAAAGATTCAAGCCATTCCAACCCGACAATCTTATTTCCACTTTATCAATAATCTCCCTATAAGTTGATTTGCCAACTCTCGAGTGAAGAATAGGAACCCCTAAATACTTATATAAGTCCTTAGTTAAAGGTATTTCGAGCTCAAGGCCAAAATTCTTAGCTTGATGAGCTGGGATATTATCAGAGAAAAATACTAAGGATTTAGATTGTTAACCTACTCTCCAGAAGCTTCACTAAAAGTTTCAAGAAGTTTATTAAAGATGTGCACTTGTTCAAAACAAGCTTCAGCCTCCAACAATATATCATCAGCAAAAATAAAGTGAGACACCTCAACACCATTCCTTCCCATTCTAAGAGGTTTCCAGTATTCATTTTTGATAGCCTAAGTAATTTCATGACTCAAATGCTCTATACGAAGACCAAAAATATAAGGAGAGAGCGGGTCACCTTGTTGCACTCCACAACTTGGCTTGAATTCAATAGAAAGCCTTCCATTCCATTGAATTTAGAAAGAAGTAGTAGAAATACAATTCTTAATAAGCTCATATAAAGAATTAGAACATTCAAACAATTAAAAAAAATAATTATTTTCTCTTACACCATTAGCATAAAACAAAGGGTAAAGCAATTTTCAAGAGTCACACCATCGTATTAGTGCGACTATAGTTTTTAAATTCTATACATATTTGACACTAGACTAATATATATCCAATACAAGTTTTACACAATATATATCTTTTAAGGTGGGTTTTAACACTAAACTTCAAGCTTATTAATATACACAAGTATATAACTAAAAGCCTATTATTATTATTTTTTTCCAAATAATAATAAAGTCATTCATGAGATCAAAGCTCATCAAATGTATATGGATCATACAATATTATTAGAAATATATAAACTAAGTCTAATTACATTGTATTCTCTACTGAGTTAATAGCTAAGCATGAAAACCTTTAATTGCCCGATGATAGTTTTATTGCATGAAAAGAAGTTTTGCTCGTTTATTTAGCTTGAGTTTAGATGTTTGGTTATGCTATAATATAATTAAAAATGTTGAAATTGAATTCTAAGTTTAAGAGTTTGGTTAATTGTTTAAAAAAATTTTGACATTGACTCGTTTGAATAATTGAATTAGCGAAGTTGAAACTTGATTTTTCATAGTTTGATTCAAGAAATTTAAGTTTTCTAATCACTATTATTGTTCTATTTTTGCTTGAAGACAAGCAAAGCTTAAGTGTGAGGGAGTTGATTTGTACATATTTATACATAGTTTTCCTTAGCATTTAAGTTTATTGTTACCTAAAAATTTGTATTTAATGTGTTTGTTAAGTGTGTTTAGAGGAAATCACAAATTTGTCCAAAAAATGAAGTAATTAGATTGAAAGATCAAGTTCCTGAGTTATTTGATTCCAAAGGCGCCATTTTTTTAGGGCCATGCTAAAACACATTAAGGTCATACCAAATCATGTCAAGCTGTGCAACTCACTTAGCTAGAAAACAAAAATTTTTGGTAACGACACGGGGTCGTGCGGATTTAGTTTGACCCCATGCGCATCACTGTATTAATCAGATCAAAGCACACGAGGCAGAAGAATTATGCACGGGTCGTGCGCAAGCTTCATAAGTGTCGTGTTAACTCTTCAAAATGAGTATAAAAGGGACTTTTTTTTGTAGATTTTAGGTTATCTTCAACTCCCATTCATCCTAAGTCATCTATTCAACTCAAACTTCTTTTGGAACTATTTCTAAGCAAACTTTCTTCAGAGAGAAATTTAGTTTAGAGAGGTTTTAGATTGCATTTGTGAGAGATTTTCATCACTGTTTTCATTGTTTTAGTTAGTTTTTCATTAATTTAGTTTGTAATCAAGATTGAAGTTGAAACTTTCTAAGGAGGTTGGGATTTTCTACACTTTAATTGAAGTTTATTTTCTTAACTATTTTGCTTTAATTCTTTTTAGTAATCTTTGTATTAAGAGATTAAACATGATTTCTATTATAATTATTGTTAATTTGTTGAGATCAAAACTAATCATGAACTAAATTATTTGTTGTCTAGAGATTGAGTATGAAGTAGTCTTAATATGATTAATACTAATTGATTCTTTGATTTTGTTTAACTTATGCTTGATTGAATTGGATTAATTCTAATAAATAATTGCTTGATCACCAATTAGTTAATTTAGGGTTTAGGTGATGGAGCAAGAGTGAAAATCTAAACCCGAAACTATTCAATTGAGATTCTAAAACGAATTAGCAATATAAGTTTTAATCTTAAGTCTTGTGTCTGATGCATGTTTTCTCTATATTACTTTTATGAATGTGATAACTAGTAGAATAAGTTATAATTAAACGATTGCATTAAACATTAGATAGTTAAATATAATTCATTGAATTAATTGCTTAACGTCATAAAAGATGGACTATGGATTATCAAGATCTCTAGACTCGTTCATATCATTGCATATTTCATATTTTCATTATTTGCTTTTAATTACTTGCTTAATTTACTTTCTTTAAACTAAGATAAAAACTTATTTTATTTTTATTTACATTTAAGAAACAAAGTAATAAAACTAAATGATTGATCCTTGGGAGATACAATATTGGATTATCATCTTGTGCTTTAATAGCCTATATATTTACGATAGCTATTTATTAGTATATTTTGAAACAAAGTCACTGGAATAATTTTAAAAGGGAGCCTAACATCTAGACCAAGCTCTCGAGATACGCACTATCTGGATTTTAAACTTTGCCAATAATATATAATCCATTTCCATGACAATAACCATATAGAATAGTGTTGAGTGATCAAACTAAGCAAATCCAAACCACTAGTCCATGGTAGGCACCCTAGTGAAAGTTATGGACAAAATAAACAATAAAATATCACATATTTTCAAATCTAGCTTCAACATTCCCTTCCTTCTTCCTCCATCTATAAATAAAAAAAAAATTCAATTTTCATAAATTAACACATGATAAAGAACCAAACTGGATTGGATTTAGAAAAATGATGTAGGTGCTTTAAATTTAACTTCCGATAGAGCTGACAATTTGAGTTGTTGTGTCATGTTTGGTTTTGATTTCATATCAATTTCAGATTATACTTATAATAAGTCAAAACTTATGAAAAATGAAAAATAAGATAATTTGATGAAATTGTATCAGATTCATGTCATATCTGGGTTATTGTACTTGTGTCGTATCGTAATTATGTTTTTTCTCAATAATTTCGAACCGACTTGAAATTACTGAGAGAAAATCCGATTACCATACGACACAAATATGACACGATTTTGTCAAATTATCTTATTTTTTATTTTTTATAAATTTTGACTAATTACAAATATCATACAAAATCAACAAAAAAATGAAATTCGAACAAAACAAATAATACGAATTGCCAGCCCTAAGTTCTAGTTAAAGTGTGAGCAATTTTATTTGTTGATCTAAGAATTAAATAAGTCTCATAATAATTAAGATTACTAAGCAAAGACACAATTTAAGGAAAAATTAATTAAATTTATACTTCTTGATAATATTGATAGCAATATAACATTAGTAATTGTGTAACGGAGAGAGTAAAGGGAGTGTAATTAATAAGGAAGATGAGTTCATTTAATACAATAGTAACACATTAATACGCATCCCATCCACCTCTAAACCGTTCTTTCGTTGTCGTTTCATCAAAAAATTCAAGAGATCAAAATGTAAATCAGCTCGAGGGTATTTTCGTCCATTCGTTTAACTTACCTGAAAAGTAGTAGCAAGGGGAAAGTCACGCATCATGCGTGAGTACATGACCCATTCCACGCCCTTTCACACAAATGCAAACCAATTAATCGCCGATTTTCCACCTTCCTCTACTTCGTGACTGCCACTTTTTTCTAGAATTGGCTTTGCAGAGTTCAGTGTTTTTTTTTTAATTCAGATCAGCTCATTCTTTCCAGCGCGTATCACTCACATCCCCACCTAATATCCAGGGCGTGTTGGACAAAACAAAGTATCAACGAGTGAAAAAAAATATATGTTTCAGAAATTTAAAAAAAAAATCTCAAAGAATTCGTAGAAAGGTAAAGAATATTTTTCCCTTGCAGAGAGAGGAGGAAGGAAGACCAGTATCTTTACTCGTACGGCTTAGAGTTCCTTGCCACGTGTCTTCCATATACAAACTTACAATAACAGCCGTTGATGAACTGAACAAAGTGCAATAATACGGTGTCGTTCCATAAAACAAAGGCAGTCATCTACGTGGACATAACAATCCGACGTGGAAGTAAAATTGTCTGATAATCAGACGGTTAAAGATGAGTAGTGATTGGACATAGAATGACGTGAGAATGAGACTTGTATAAATGTGTGTGTGTGTGAGACAGAGAAGCCGTTTTGTGATGCATTTAAAGTGGATTTTCACAGTGCGAAAGCGTCGGATTTTCCGTCTTTTTGGAGTTTGTGAGCTCTTAGAAGAGAGAATAAAGAACTACACAGCTGCAGAGAGTGTAAAATTTGATTGAAAAGTTGAAGGTTTTTACTTCACATTTTCTTATATTAGTTTAATTTTCAAGCTCTCAGTGTATTTCAATGGCGGTTTTCAGCTCAAAAATCCAGTCTTTTTGGTTTTTATTTTTTTTTGTGATGGGTCTGATTAAGATCTGAAGAGTGGTTGTACAGAGAGCTCATTAATAATGATGGAGTTTTCGTTTTGTTTTTGCTTTTGATTTTAATTGAAAGATATTTTTAAAGAGAGAAGATCTGTTCTAAGAAAAGCGTTTTCACGGGTTTAACAGAGAAAGAGCGTTTCGTTTCGTTTCGTTTTTCCTGAGTTTTTTTTTGTGTATTTTCTTTTTCTTTTTGGGTTCTCTCTCTTTAACTTAGAACTTTTTTTCCTTTTTTTTTTGTGTGACTGTCTGAGTGTGTGTGCTTTATTTCACGAAGAACCTGATTCTCAAAACACGAGGAACGAATTACTTTTCTCCTTTTTAATTTTTTTACCCTTTTTATTTCTTTCCTTTCATTTTTGTCCTCTTTCAACACAAAAACACAGAGATCATTACTCAAAATTTTGATGAAAACCCATTAATCTCTGTTTGTTTTTCTAACTTAAGTCATTTAATTTTCCATTGAAGAACCTCAAAGAAAGAGAGAAGAAAGATCCGGGTTTGGCCTTATTCGGATCGGTTTGTAATGATTTAAAAAAGATGATAGAAACAGACAAAGCTCGAGATGTGAGACGTGGAGGAGGTAGACAAATTAAGCAATCTGGTGCAGGAGGAGGAGGACTCAGGCTTATCTCTGGTGAGTTTTAATTAATTTAATTTACTTCACTTTTTTTTTTTAATTTTCTGGTCCCCAAAAAATTAAAATTTCACGTTTTTCACTTACTTGACTAAGAAACAAATCCCCCATTTCACTACTTGTCGTTTTCTTCATATATTCGTATTCAGCTTTGTGATAAGCTGATAATGCTTGGCCCTGTTTTTGTTTTGATTTTGAAGGTTTGAAGGGTGTTGCGGTTGAGAGAATTAAAAAATTGAGTGCTGTTAATAAAGCAATTTCAAGTTGTAACGAAGAGAATTATGAAATGGGCTGTGATTTAATTGATAGAGAAGAGATTCAAACTTCTTCACAACAAGCTCCTTCTGTTAATGGTAATAATGGTACTAACAAGAGATTCAAGCTACCAAGAAAGGTAGATTATTAATAGAAAAAAAAAAGTGTTTGTTTCTTAATTAAATTTCCTTTTTTTAATTATAATTTTTTTAACTTTTTCTTCACTTTTTTTCCCTTTTTTTAATTGAATTTTGCAGCAATTTTTTAATGATTGTAATGGGGTTGATCATGTTTCTGTTCCCAGGAAGCTCCGGTCAGGTGGGGTTTTGATTTTATGGTTTAATTCATTGGATTTTTCTGGTTTTTAAATTGATTTTTTTAAAAAAATTTCTTGGTGGTTAGTCTTTTCTAACAAGTTTCGTATTTTTAATTTTTATGTTTTTTTTTTTGTTTTTAGCTTTGTAAAATTTGGATTAGTGTTGAAGCAAAATTGAAGCTTTTTTAAAACTTTTTCTTTCTTTTTATAGAAGCAAGATTTTGTCTGTTCTTTTTTCTAATCCTATTGTTTATTATGTTAATGATGTGACTTTCATGGTGGATTGATTCTTTCTAAATAAACATACTAAGTTTGAAAATTTTATATCTTTTTTCAATTCTCAAGCTTACTTTTCTATTATAGATAATTCAGCTTTCTATGAATCAGAAAAAAGATATGTGTTTATCCTTTTCTTTTTTTTCTAATAGTTTCTATTTGGAGTAATGCTTTCATTTTTAATCACAGCCATGAAGAAACGTAATCGAGAATCTATATCTCCACCTTTACCAGATTCAAAGAAGCTAAACTATTCTTTTTGTGGTGTCGAATCACCTAGAAGAGTTGGCGTAAAGAAATCAAGACTGAATTCGGTTAGTCTCAGTTCTTATTCCTTTTGGATGGAGCATTTCAATATGGTATAAAGATAAATTTGCTTTTGTAGAAACAAGGGGCGGCCCCAAACTGGTCCTTGAAGGAGAGCACCGATGGTGGGCCAATCACCAAGGATGAAGAAGAAGTCGCGGAGACCTTGTTTGCTTTGGCAGGAATGTTCTCAGACAGTGAACCGAATCGTAACAACAAATTTGATTCTGCTTCTTTAGATGCAAGTCCTTCAGCTTTACCAGAAGAGACTCGACTGCATAAATCGGAAGGTAAATGATTGTTAATTTCCTACATAAGTTCAATAATTTTTCTTTTTGTATGCTAATATATGTAATTCATCAGATTCTACAGCTACAAAAGAAGACCTGAATGTAACTTGTGTATCAAGAACTGATGAGAATGTTGATTCTGAAATAAAAAGATCACCTGAACAAACTGCTAAAGTTTGTCCTTTGAATGGACTAAGCATTCAAGAATCATCCGATCTTTTCAGCAGCGAAAAGCTCGACGGAGGAGAATTAAACAGTTCTGTTGCTCAAGTGAATCTGTCCAAAGTGTTGGTTAAAAATGAGGAACAAGCAGGAACGTGCAACTCGGTTAGCTTGTGTTTTCCCACTGCGCCACCCCTGGATATTGGGTTCGTGCTGCTTTTTTTGCTAGTTTTGCTGAATTCAGTACCCCATTTTTTTTTCTTCTGGACTTTATGTATTTAATTAAGCATATTATTGATTATGCAGCAAAATAAACCAGGAGGCAAAACTAGAAATGTCACTGCTTGATAGAAAACCAGAGACTGCATTGGGGCAGGTAATCATAGTTTCAAGTTCCAAATCAAGCATCCTCGGTGTGGTATCAATCTTTTGCTGTGGTTTCATGCTTTTCAGACTATGGCAATTGGAAGTCAACTGGATAAACAACGTATCATCGATGAGTCCAAGGACCATGGTATAACTCTTGCTTTCTTGGACATCGTAATTATGATTTCTGCTTTATTTTTCATAAAAAAAACTGCCAATGGCTAATTAATTGATTCTTTCTTCTGAAGGTCCAGCATTGTGGCCAGGATTATCTTCAACAGTGTCAAGCAGTGCTAGCCATGGACCGTTATCACAGTAATTTTCGTCGATTCTTTTGCTTTTGTGCATTTCAAGTATCCTTTTGTCGCCTTTTCTCAAGAGATTTTAGTTGTTACAGATCCTGTGCTGCTAAAATACCTGCTTGGCTTGGTACCAGGCCTGGTTCAATCCGAAATGGCTCTTCAATTGGAAAGGTGAAAACTTGTAACCTAATTACTCCTCTTGCCGGCTCTTGAAGAGCTGCACGGGACTTCTGAAATTGAATACTTGTTTCATTACTATTTACTTTTACAAGAATCCCCATTAAGTACTTATGTTGAATACAGGTTTCGAAAGTTTCGACTGATAGAAGGTCATTGAAGAGGTGTGCGGCTCACGTTTACATAAGCTGTCTCATTCAGGTTTTGCAAATGCCTGAGAGCAAAGAAAGCTTGCCAATACCATCAAATCAACTTAGACCACATGAAATTTTAAAGCAAGGTGTACTCATGACATTGAACGACTTCAACGGGACAAGGAACAATTCAAATGGAGTTATATCTGCTAGCACAATACATAAACCAGCCGAGAAGAATTCAAATGACAACAAAAATGGTGTTCTTCAACACCTAAGGTTGCCTCAAGATAATTCACGGACTGCCATGTCATCTGGTGCATACCCCTCTAATAAACAGGTGAATATAGTCAACCCATTTTGAATTATTTATCACCATTTGATCGAGTCTGATGATCTGTGTTTTCTTGCAGAGTTTCAATTTCTTGTCTTTGTCAGCTGGAGGTGGTGGAATAGAAGGTAGTAACAGTTTTAATGGAGCTGGAAATGGTTTGGAGCCTTTAACACAATTGCAACTTCCTTATCATGCACACCACCCTACTTTGATTCCCCTTTCCATGTCCCAAACACGGTATACATCTGCATACCCTGATCAGGCTTCCACAGCAGCAGCAACACAACAGGTATTATTCTTTCCTTTTAAAATATGTTTGGCAGCTATGAAGCATGGACACTTTATTCACTTGGTTTGTCTCTGTATCGAACACTCGACACTCGGAAACTCACCCCGTATTTTTCGAAAATGCTATTTTCCCATGTTCCGTATCCATGCTACATAGTTTGGTAGCTCATAATGAGCTGTAATCTAATGTAATCAAATGCATTTCCTAGAGTAGCAGGCGTGTTTATGTCAACAGGCAGCACTAAAACGTATCTTAGAGATCGTTTTAGACTGCTTGTTGGCTACTAAGACTAGTAAGTGTATTAATAAATAATTGCAGCCGCTGAATGATGGGATTCACTATAAATAGCTTTTCTTTATTAAAATGTTGGGGACCAGACATAACGTGTTACATACATCATGTGACAAGCACAAAGCTTGCGTGAAGCTTACCTATTGCTGACTTGTCATGAACTCCAAATTTTGCTTCAATTTATCAATCGCCATTTCTATTATAATATACTTTTAGCCACTCTTTGGTTAAATTTGCTTAATTCTTTGTTATAATGCTTGATTGTAGGCCCAACTTCAGTTACCTTTCCATCTCAGCAACCCATATTGTGTTCCTCATCCAAGCACCAAGGCCATGACAAAGCAGCCGCAACCGCAAATGCAGCAACAGCAACAGCGGCTTTGGGCAGCCCAATTGGCAGCTCAGTACAGGAATTCTTTAACTTCCACAGCCATGTCTCAGTTCCCAAAGTTGGCAAAATGGAAGGCAAGACTCATCACCTATGCTGATGCCATGTATACCCCATTCGCCTTCAACTATGGAAATGCTGGGCCCCAAATATCCTCAGATTTCTCAGCAACAGCAGCAGCAGCAGTTCATGGCCTTAGCTTTGCCACACACCACAGTGAAAAGGCAAGATCACCGTCTTTATGAAGAAACTGGAGTTGGGTTTCTAGCTGGTGGTGGTGCACTGCCATTGCAATTACTCTGCAATGAACAAATGTGAAATGGAAAGAAACCAGAAGCAAAGTTGATATAATCAAATGGAGGACAGTGGCATTGTTTCATTCTTTCCTTCTGTTAACACTTGTGACTCGGTGCTCAATTTTGGTTTTGATCAAGAAGCAAATAAGAACCTACTGTACAATACGCCCATCAAAATACATGGAAACAGAGCAGCATAAGATGGTTTGCCTTGAACAATTCTAAAGCACAGTTGTATTAACTTAAAAGGAAAATTCCAAGGAATTTGTTTATGGGCAATCTCCCTTTTGAGTGTAAACTCTGCCTCTGTATACTTATGCATACATATATGTTCTTCATCCACATGTATTGAACATGATTAGAAAGAAGAAGAATGAAACAAACAGAAAAGAGAACCGGGTCCGCATAACATCTCAGGAAACTAAAAATCCCTCATTTGTGATCTTAGACCTACTTGGTTCTATTTTTCAATTGCTAATTCTAATCTTAGGAATGGCCTGAGCCTACCTTTGTTCATGATGGATCTATTTGGTAAACAAAAATTTTGATTATTGGTAATCTGTTTTACACCCAAAGCATAAACAATAATTCTACTGAAGTTAAAGATGTGCCATTCCTGAATCATTGAGGAATTACAACCTAAAGCTACTGCATAAAAGTTCTGACACCAATACAAAAGAAAAATCCACTCATGGGTATTCTAATAATTTTACAAAGCTTAGTTGTTTAAAAATGAATATATCCTTTGAGAGATACCCCTTGTCCCAAGCACCAGAGTTAAAATATAAATTTTCTGACTGAGTTTTCAATTTTACAAAGGAAGAAATGGGGTGCCAACCAAGCAGACAAATAAATGCAGAAGAAACAGAATAAAAACAAAATGGGAAAATAAGGGGAAAAATTGAAGAAAACAACATTCCCAAACATGTTCACTAAAGAATCAATGTTACTCAAGCTTCTCCAATTCTCCCATTCTCTCTATGATTGCCTGCAAATT
>CAOJBK012250073.1:0-14074 GCA_948294925.1 Codiaeum variegatum
TCTAATTTCAATTATTGGATGTCGTGATGCATGTATGCATGAGTGAAAAAGGTTTCATAATGATAGTTATATTAGAGTCTTTTAGGGTGCATGGGACTTAGGGTCAACTCTAATCATTACATGAGGGCTAGGTAGTTTAAAGGTTCACTAGTGACTAGAGGTGCGATATACCTAACCACATATGAACCAAAGAGGTTCGTATGGGTCAAACGATACGTGCGACCTCGTTATCCCAATTGAAAGCCTCAGAGGATACGCCTTGAGTTCGATGATTTCACAATTGGCAAAACAGTCCCAAGGAGGAAAGGTCACTCGATGTTACTATCTATCTAAATTTTCCTAATGTAAAGGAACATGTGAAGTGAAGCATGAAAGTCTACTTTCATATAGTCTTAAGCCAAAAGTGTTTTTATATCAGAAAATAATATCCATTTAAATTTGATTCATTGTCTTAAGCCAAATGTGGAGTCACTAGCTATGAGGCCCCGTCCAATAGCCCACAGGATTTTTCAACTCGCCTTCAAGTTTATGGCTTGAGGAAACCGACTACGAGGTGTTAAATTGCGCATGACATCACAATTGTGGCCATGTCTCACATTTGTACACTCCACATATGTCTATTGGTGTGCATGTGAGATGTGTTAGGAGTCACCACCTAATCTTTTAGAAAATAATTTTTCTATGGTGATTAAGAAACCATTTTGATAAACTCTAATTTTATGAAAAACCTTATTATTTACCCAATTTTTGGATAAAAGTTGGCCCTCAAACCAAAGGGGATTCATGATCTAATAAAAAAAACATTTTTATAAAATATTTTTTTTCATTTTAAAATATATTTTGGCTTAAGAAAAATGTGATTTTGGTTTAAATTAGTTTTCGTGTATGCATGACATATCACATGATACATGAACATTTAAACATGGAAAGAATGATGCATGTGACATATTATATATGCATGACATCCATAAAAAGCAATAAAAAGCAAGAAAAATAATCAAGGGTCCTTCCTCTTGCCCACTTCAGGTTCTAGGGAAGGCACGCATTCCTAAAGAAACTAATAAAAATTAAATAGATTGTAAAAAATTGCAACTAAACAGGAGATCTCCCCTACAGTTTGTGAATCTGGGAGGAGCACACATTCTTCAATACAAATCCAAAATCCAATAACAATAATTGAAAAATACAACACAAAAATGAAGCAAATAATAAAATGGTAACAAAATGAAATAAAGTAAAAAGGATAAAAGAAAATGAAATTTGGAGTTGAAGCCGTTAGAAGGCTTGCCAACTAATCCCTGAATGAGTATTAAATCCCACGTCGTTCTCCCTTCTCCCGAAGGGCGAGGCTGTTCTGAAAAATAGTAGGTGGTTTGGTTCCATTGTTTTAGAAGCTAACATATTTTAATTTGTAAAATAGTTAACCAAATAGATTTTTAATCAATTAGAATTTTGATTAAAGGAAAATTTGATTTTGCTAAGTGAAATTGCCTAACAGATTTTAGGGCCTTAATTTATTCAATTTAATTCAGAAAAATGATTTTCATGATAAAATTTGTCAATTCAGATTTAGGGATTAATTCCGATTCATTTTAAGAAAATGAAGTTTTTATGAAAATGTCTTAATTCAGATTTTAAAGGGCTTAATTCAGAGTTAAAAGGAATAGGAATATTGTACCCTTATTACATTTTTCTTTCAAGACTTCGAAAGAGGCTTTTTTGAAGGTTTGATAAAACTAGAACGGTTCTCCATTGTGTTCAATGTGCACTGGAGTGAGTCTCTCTAAACTCGACTGGTGAGAGCTGAACCATATCTGAACTAGACTGATGAGAATTGAACCGTCAGACAAAATCGAAGAACGTTGTTTTTGGTGTTTTGGGTCATTTTGATATGAAGTGTAATGTCTAAAGTGTGTTTCAGGGGGTTTTGGAAGTCAAAATAATAGTCTGAATGTCTAAAAAGCAGTCTGAAGTCGGTCTAATAGTCTGGAAAAAGTCTATAAGAAAGTGGTACAGAGACTAGAATTTATAAAAATTGAATTTGAAAACCTGAGGATTTTTACACGTGTGTGTTTGGGCCAAATGTGTGTGTTTGGCTCCAAAGATGTAGGTTTGATCTAAACATGTGCATGTGGGCATGGTTCGTCTGAGCCCGGTTTTATGGGTTCGGTCTGATCAGATTTGGTTCGAGTTTTTAGGTTTTTTAGATCTATTTGAGGTCCGATTTTAGTACAAAATAATCGTTGGACTTATATTAACGGGCTGTATTTGATGGTGCAAAAAAAAAAGTAGGGTTCACAGTTAAAGACACATATGGGACATGTGTCTCCATATCAGAAAAAAAAAACCTTCATGTGCCGCTCTGATCATCACAGCAGTATATTTTGACCGGAAAATGATTTATGAACCACCAGAGCATACTTAATCTAACTTTAGTACCTTAATTGTATCAAATTAAATTTTAGTATCTAAATTGAAAAGTACCCTAATGTTCAGTACCCATTGGTGTAATTAACACGTGCTGATGACGATCAAGAATTGCAAAAGGCATCTCTACCAACAAAGAAGGGTAACCAAGTGGAAGGAAAAGGGAAGAAAAAAAATAAAGTGATGCAATAGCTAATTTTTTTTTTGCTCCAAAAACAACTCTGGGTGCTCAACCAAGTCTAAGAAGTTCTTTAACCGGCAAAGAAGCAATATGGAAAGCTAATATGGCTAGATGGTTTTATGATGCATGTCTCCTCGTTCTTGCATTGCAGTCACCTTACTTTTAACCTGCATTAGATGTTGTTGCTGCAATTGGTCCTATATAAAGGTCTATCTATCATGATATGAAAGTTAATTTGTTAAGGGATTGTAAGAAAGAATGTGAGCTACTCATTGAGAATTATTAAAGCAATTGGACAAACACTAGAAGCACAATAATGGCATATGGTTGGAGTGATGGAAGGCAAAGGATATCGATTAACTTTTTAGTTTATTTTCCTACGGGAATATCATTTGTAAAGTTTGTAGATGCCTCAGATGTTGTGAAATAGGTAGATACACTATGCAACTTATTTTCTGAGGCGGTTGAAGGGTGGGACCAAAGAATGTAGTACACGTAGTCACTAATAATGCTCCTAATTATGTGGCCCAGGGAAGTTGTTACGTGAAAATTTTAATAATTTATTTTAATCACCCTATGTAGCTCATTGCCTAAATTTAATTTTAAAAGATTTTAGTAGCTTGGACCACGTGGCTAACCTTGTGAGTCGTGCTTCTAAGGTGATAGTGTTTGTTTATAATCATATTAATTTCTTAGCTTTGTTGAGAAAAAGAGCTAGTTGGAAAGAGATTGTTCATCCACTCATGACTCGTTTTGCTATTACTTTCATCACATTAAAAATCATTCATGATCACAAGCATGACTTACAGGAACTGGTAACTAGTAAATTTTTCACTAGACATAAGTTGTCTAGAAGTTCTATAAGGAAAGTTGTTTTTTTAATTGTTTTAGAAAATAAGTTCTAGGATTATTGCTTGATAATGGAGAAGATTGCTGGACTACTTATTAGATTATTACGTTTAGTTGATTCTGATGAAAAACCTTCTTTGGGATATGTTTATGAAGGCATGTGTAGGGCTCGCAAGGTAATAAAATATATGTTTTTAAACAAAAAGTCATTGTAACATGCGCTTGAAAAATAGGTACATCATCATTTTCTTAAACTAATTTAGTTGATTTACATATCGTATCTTATTTACAATATAATTCTTTTTTTTTTAATTTCAGACTTCATCACAAAAAGAGATCCTATGATCCAGTTGATTACAAGCGCATCAACAAGATCGAATTTTGGATACTGGAGGAAGAGCTGACTCTAAAACTTGATATGGAAGAATTAAAAAAAAATCAGCTCTTTTATGAAGAGGATGCGACATTAGTGGTTAAAGGGTCTAGCAAGCGATCACATAATCAAGGTTAGTTAATTTGATTTTTTTGAATTAAAATAAATATCAATTCTTATGCCTTATGTTTTATCAGTGGTTTTATTAGATCATATGGGTGATGATGATGATTCTGAAGTAAATACTTTGGGAAATATTGATTTAGAATCATTTGAAAATTGATGCGGGTCAACTACAATGCCTGTAAGTGCATGATGTCATCTTAAGTAGTAAATCAGGTGAGACCGGTATCATTCCCACGAGGATTTTACGTCCAATCACCAACTCAATCTTCTAAACTATTATTTAGCAATCGATAAAAAAATGTAATTTTGATTCAATTTTAAACTAAAATTTAATTTAAATTAAACTAAAATAAGAAAATTGCAATGCCTCAAGTGAGAAAATCAAGATATTAGATTTCGACTCCCTTTAACCTATTTTGTGGAAATAAACAATACTCAATAAAATTATCTCTCACAAACCAATTAGGTATTCCATTTAATAGATAAAACCATTTCTCAAGTGACTAAATTCCTAATTTCTAAGTAATGAGAAAGGAATCTCTTTTCAAGTTCATTCAATTAGAAAATGCATTAAGAACGTGGAACAAATAAAACCTTAGGAATTTGTGAATCTATCTCTAGTAATCACAACATTCCTATGTGCTTATAAGTGTTCAAGATTCAATTTTTCTACCTTTATCAAAGAAAGAATAACCAAACTAAACAAGCAAGCCTGCATTTGCAAGTAAAGTTAAGAAATTTAAATCAAAGTCACAAACGAGTTAAAAAGAGAAATTTCATTGAGATGAAAGTTATTTAATCCATATGAACTAAGTTAAAGTTCTTCTAAATTTAGATAGACAAAGGAAATTTAGCTCATAATGAAAGAAGACAAACAAGAAAAGAAAGAGAAAGAGGATAGAACTAAGGAACCCATGGCGATTCTAAGCTAATCACTTCAATCTTTGACTTTCTTGCTTAAACCTTGGATAAAATTTTATCTTCACTATGTTTTGCACTTTTGATCTATTGTTTTTCTAATCTTTGCGGCACTTAGGATTTTGTGCAACACTAAAGTGTCCATGATTGCTATCCATTTAGAGAAAAGAGTCTTTTATACTTGAAATCTTGGTGCCACACGGGTTCCCGCACTGGTCGTGTGGCCACCTATGCACCTTCTAAGCTCAATTTTCCATCATTTGGCTTAAATGGGAAGGCTTGATACATGGGTTGCCACACAGACCGTAGGGGTACCCATATGGCTAGCAATTTAGCTATTGTCTTCCTTTTTCTCTGGATCTTTTCAGATTCTCAGGGCTATCACACAAGTCATCACACATGCTGTGAGGCCACCCATGTGATAAGGCAGACTTTTCCCATTTAGCATATTTTCTGCTTTTTTCTTGTCTCATTTCGCATGCCAGAACCGTTCTATATAGCTTTAAATTATGGTTGATTCCTAAAAAAAACTAAAATATAAGCTAGAACAAACAAATCAAATGCTATTTGACATGAAAAATAGCCAAAATATATGGTAAAATGTAGGTATAAAAGCCAAATATTAGAAATATTGGTTCAAGTAATTCACTAGAGAGTAATGTTGATGCAAACAATGATTTTGGTAATAATCCACAACTCATCTTGAGATATGAAATTTGATGATGATGAAACTCAATCATAAGATTATAATAGATTTATTTTATTTTAAAAATATACTAAACATTATATTTAAGTTTGTATTGGACTCTTTTTTTTTTTTATGATTTTGTATTGAACTTGATTGATTTAATGTTAGATGCTATTATATTTGTACTGGTCTTTATAATTTAGTATTGGGCATTGCATAATCTTTTAGTGATTTCATATATATATATATATATATATATATGATTTTATTTTAATTTAATAGTTCAACTCCAGTTCGATCACGATCGACCCTCTCACTCGTGACTATCTACTTTTACTGGTTCAAAGGTCGGTACGGATCTAAAAACCCTAGTAATGGACCTTCAATAAAAATTTTGGGCATGCATTTTGGCCTTTACTTATCCGAAAGACCTATTTCAAATTTTATCCAAATTTTGAGGAAGCAATTTGGTCTTTTTATTTTGATACAGTAAAAAGCCTAATGAGCTGTACGACTACACAACATGGATACTCCATCCTCTTAACATATGTCATATAGGCAAAATCACACCTAACATGAAAGAGAATATTCAAACTGAAATCTCTCACTCTCAATAGTAGTATTCTTGCCATTTGAATTAAGCCTCAAGTGTGACAATGTGGCCTTTAATGCATGAGAAATTGCATAATAAATTTACATCAAGACATTAACCTAGCTGAATAGTTTAGAAAAAAGAACGGTTTAGCATTTTCTAAAGGGATTTTAAAAAAATAAAAATAAAATTAATTACAAAAATATTACCAAAATCAGAAATGTTTTATAAAAGTATCATTTTTCTAAATTTTTTTTACAAAAATACGACATATACTCATAAAATATACTTATTTATCATATATCTCTTTTTTTTATGCTCATCTCGTATCTCTCTTCTATATTAGGAATATGATGTATTTTTCTAAGTAAAAAAAAATGATATTTTTATAAAAAAATTTTGTATTTTATAATTATAATTAAAAAAATAGTACTAATTGTTAGGTGCAGTTAAAAGTAACTATTGGATCTATATGAACATAATCAGCAAATGTGTGCTTCCTCTATACATTTTGCATAACTTCTTATAGCCAACTCAATTCCGGATGCAGCACAACAAAACTTTATCTAGGATTCAGTCAATCCAAATGCCCGAATACAAGTATTTACAGACCCTTTTGACGGGATTTTTCGATCTTCAAAATCATGGAAAGAAACCAACTGATCTCCCGATAGTTCATCATTGATACTGCATACCAAAAATCACCAGGTGATGTTTTCCTATTAAGCGTCCAAACAAATTGTCAGGATCCCTCTTAACACCAACAGCAGATAGGTGAAATAGTACATGAAGTTTGCACATATTCCCAAAATGCCAGACAATTATAATGCGAGGTAGGCAGGGTTCGGCTGAACAAAAGGGGCGCAAAGGATGCATTGGCAGTAGAAAGCAAGAAAGTGAACTGACCTTGTCTGCAACACCAACATTCACAACAATGCACATTGCCTATCTGTTTGCATATTCCTTCTCAATTGCACTGAAGATCACCTTCAGCCGATCTTCCAAATTTGAGGCAATGTTCTTTGTAATCCTTTTCTGATGCTTAGTGCTTTTCAGCCATGCAATTCCCATGAATACATGGACATTACATGCTTTTAGTCTTGCTGGAAAATCCTCAATCTGGTATCTCAAATGAAGCTGCAGAAGAAGAAAGATGCTCATCAAATATTTGGGTAAAAAAAGAGGACTATGCACAATAAATAATTCCTTAAGCAAGGAAACAATTGTCAATTATTAGGTTAAACCAAAAAAAAAAAAAGACAATGGCAATCAGAAGTCACAGTTATAACCTCACATTAAAATTGTCGCCAAGTGGAACTCCATGGAGAGTCATAACCTCCGTGACAAGCCAACCTTGCCGATCAGACAAGGGGTATTTCTGTTGTGTGCTGGTCACCTCTCCCCTATAATGGGATACCCGCTGATCATACCTGTAATATATTTGCCGCTCATACACATCAGGCTTTTCCAGTTCCCATGGGGTGTAAGAATAGTTAAGACAACCCCCTTTCTCCATTGCTTTGCGCTCCAATTCACCCCCACCAAACAGCCCCATAAAGAAATTGGTCTGGGATACAATTCATAATTATCAAATAAAATTAGAGAAATCTGCATGCACAAGCTAAGATTGGCAAATAAATAAAATGATGATACTGTTGCAGGGACACTAAGAAAAAATAAATAAAATGATGATACTGTTGCAGGGACACTAAGAAAAAAGCAACTTACAGGAACAGAAATGACAGCAGAATAAACCTCAGACAAGTTCACATCCTCAAGATCAAAGAAGGATCCACCACCCTCTTCAGTTTGGAGGAGTTTGGTTTCTGTATCTTCTTCAACTAATTGCACCTTCTGTTCAGGAGTCAAAGATCTAGCCTTCCATAGAGCCATGATTGTCCTATGCAATGTCCACAAACATTTAAGTCAATGAATGCCATAGGTTTCTTTCATTGTCATATTAATCAACTTCAGGCATTACCATTTGGCAAAAAACATGGCCCGAGTCATTTAGTTTTTATGACAACCACTAAGGAAAAAATAGACTGGACACATCTGATTTCATAGTAATAAAATCATATTGACATCCATGAAACACAATAATTATCTAGAGATGCTGTAAGATCAACCTAGCCAAGAAATAACACATACTTATGATTAACCTGTAAAGGAGCTAAACTCCAAAAATGCACTTATTATGAACCTTACAAGAATGCAGGAGCTGAAACAACTAGCAAGCAAAATTACCAAAACCTAGTGGAAGCATATCCATTTCCATTTGAAACAAACATGCTAGTCTCAAATTATTCAGCAATATTAGTTGACTGTTCTGAAAAAAAAGGAAAAAGAAAAAAAGCAATGGACCTTCAACATATTATCATATTTTACTTCATTGAGTAAATATAATTTTCTTCAAATCAAAATGCATAAGATTAGAGGGGAAGGCCAAAAGGTGCAAACATAAAAACAGTAGAACAAAATATCCAAAAATATTAATCATAATATCCACTGTTGCTGGAATCATACAATTTAATTCAATTTTCCACCCAAATGATTCAAATCTAACAGAGACCAAACCAAGTAAATCAATATGAATAGATCAATTTGGTTGCTTCTTTCCTTATCAGACCTATAGGATCCAGGACATCCAAAACTCAAAATTTAACTCTAGCTTTACCATGAAAAGAGCCTTTAAAACCCTCTCCAAGAAAATTTGTACTGAGTTAAAATTAAAATTAAAATAACAAAAAATAAATGAACAACAAATAAAACCAAAAGGCTTTTACAGCACGCAAGCATTTGTATCTTTTGCTCCAATCACTATGTCCCTGTTAACAATGGACTTGCTACACACAAACAGTACTTTCTTTTTTCTGTCCACCACTCTTTTCCCTCTACCCTCTACAATCTTTTCTTTTTTTTTTTTTAATTGTATTCCCTATAAAACCATTTTTGCCATTGTCATATTGTGATGTTTTGCACCTAAATATTATCACCTGATCTGACCCATTATTCCTTTTCTGTATTCAACAATGGTCATATAATCATTCCAATTTATCAAGATATGCGAGTCTTTTGGATGTTTTGTTTGTCTTACATTACATGGATATATTTGTTTTGAATTAATTGAGCAGTCATATTGAATCTTATGGTCCAATAATTCTTGATTGAAATAAGGAGAAAGTCATCCTCAATTTGAATCTTGATTTAAAATTATAACTATACTATAAAAATGGTGAAATAACAACAAAAGACTTGATTTTTATCACTTGTACAATTCTATCACAAACTTTAAATTTGGCAATTCTTTGAAAAACCTTCTCAATAATTTTTTTTCCAAAACTATCACTGATATAATCTTTAAAAAAGTTTGCAGTCGATAAAACATGGCAGTGGGAAAATAAACAAAAAAGAATCAACTTACAAGCTAAACAAACTGTTTTTGAGTTTGAGATAACTTTAAATTCCAGTTGTTTGAGCTAAAATGAACTTCTTGCAAGCTAAAAAGAAAAGAACTTTCTAAGCTTTTTTCCCTTTTCCTTTTGTTTATTTTTCCAGGTGCCTTGTTTTGTTCATCTCATTTGTCTTGTCAGCAAAATCATGCATGATTTTCCTAAGATTTTATTGGTGCTAGAAACGCAACAACTAAAAATTTTTATTTTCGCAATTGCAAAAAGCACAAAAGCTGAAGTTTTTCTTTTTTTTTTTGTCATTAACCTTGATTAAATCCACTTTTAGAAAGAATATAAAACCATATAGCATTGATTATTTACCTATGCGCTACATTGAAAGATACAAAAGACTGGAAATGGAATTTGAGCCTCCCTTCCCCATCTTGTGTTTTTGCCCCATGTCTAGCATCCATACCTCTGCCTTGCCGGAGAGTCATGACAATAATTGGGCTACCCATTGATGATAATGTAGAAGCATAAACTTGGATGTCTTCTATATCCTCCCAGAGAAAGAAAAATTTAGTCTTCTGCCCAAACAAATTTGCATGGAATCCAATTATTCTTGCTGACAGAAATAAGCGACCCTGTGCAGATGAAAACATCATGTCAAGAAACCATAAGGTAAGTATTGCTTTGACTCATTAATGACTAAAATACCATACTTTTTCACCAATTATAGTTAAAGGAATAAAATGACTATCAGCAGAGATAAGGATTATCAAATAAAAGAACTCTAGATGTTATATTAACACCAATTGCACCTGTAAGGGCATCCTTCGCTTTAGGTGACAAGTAAAATCATTGATGAGAAATTCCTCGGGTGGAAGCCCAAAAAGCTTTTGAAAAGCCGAATTAGTTTGTGGAGATCGCAAGGTTATCTACAAAAGAATGTCTATTAAGAATTTGAAAAAATGGGACAACAAAAGAAAAAATTAAACAAAATGTATCTCCTTTAAATTGAAAAAGGACCATCGCCCCTAGCAGCTATGTACCTTCTTTCCCACTTCTTTCTCCATCTTTTTTATGTACTCTCTAACAACATTGCTACCTCTTGTATTATTCAAGAAAATTCTTAGGTGCAGCTTAGACTGGCATGCCTGTGCTAACTTTCCTTTAAGAGGAACCCATACATCAGCAAGATCCGATACATTAGATTTTACAAAATTAATTTCAGTATGTCCCAAAGATGTAGCTTCATCAAAAGGCCCATCAAAATCATACACTTCCACGTCCAGCATAGAAGGAGGTTCATCCATTGCATCAAATTCAAATATTTCTGCAAAGATTAAGAATGTCCATCAAGATCACAACCAAAGGACAATTTGCATCATTTTCCTCCAAATTAAGAGCTTTTCTATATGAAACTTGCAAAATTCATTTCTGTATAGAGATCTTATAATTCAAACTATTGAAGACTAATCATATGAATAATATTTTGCTTTAAATGCACAAACTTCCAAAGAACAATAGAACTCACCATTCCACAGAGGAGCAGATTTCTGGAACTTGATCGAGCTGGTTCTAGTTTTCCCATTGCAGGTGAATACCACATATGGATCACAGAAGCCACTTGAATCAACAGCTGCCAAATTACTTCCTTCAATCAAGGCAACAGTGAGAAGCCACCCAGCACCTTGTGCCTTGACTCCATGATCACTGCCTACAGGAGACAAAATTAAATAATGTGAACCATTTCAAATATATGCAAGCAACTCAGACAGTCATTTAGAAAAAAAAAAAGAACACTCCATAATAGTTCAAATAGTAGTTTGTTGTCATTCTAGATAGCGGAGTTCAATTGCGAAAATTACCCTTTTGTACTCTGGCCTGGACAAAGCGAGAAATCAACTCTAGAACCCTTTCACATTGAAGAACCAGGACACCACATACAATGACTTCACCAATTGAATCTGGTAAGTCAAGTCCTACAAACTCCAGCCCCTGAATTGGGCTAGGTGGAGATATCCAAATGTGAACAAGTACATATAATCCAATAAAAACTGTGGAAACCACGGTAAAATTAGAAAAATATCGCACAGCCAATTTAAAATTTGACTGGGGCTCTGCTTGCAATGAAGCCAAAACTTGTTCCTTAGTAGATCCCACATCCTTGAGATCAACTGGCTTGACTGTTTGAGATAATACAGATGTAAATTGTTCAAAGCTATCCTTCATACCCTGTCTAGCTCCACTTTCTATCATACCTTTCATCATGGTGCTTTGCAAAAAATTTACTCTCCAAGACAATACGAAATGTGAAGTTTGCTCACCTGAAGGCAGCTCAGGGCCAGGTGTAATGCAATAAAGCAATTCAATCTTAAAGGTGTTCCCATACATAACATCTGGAGTGCTCACAATCACTGAAACAACAAAAGCCTTTCCATCAGCTTTTAAATAAGTTTGTTCCTCATAAACTTTCACAGCCTTCACTAATTTGGTTGCAGCCTTCAAATAAGTATACATTCTTTTTAAGCTCTCACCACCATTCTCAAATTTCCAAGGCCCAAACTGCGGTTCTGTTGTCCCCTGGACTTCTGCAAGTGATCTTTGAAAACTTGAATCAGGTGCAAAAATTAGAAAGTTTAAATCTTGCGGAGAAATCACATATGATTGGTCTATAAGGACGCCTCCAGGTAAATTGCTTGGAATTTCAATTCCTGAATCTTTAGATTCCATTGCTTTCATTAATTCGGTAAAGTCAGCAGAAGAAGAAGGAATCTCTGACTCATCATCACAAACCTCAGATACAGCAGCTTCAGGTGGTTCGGAGATGTCATTGCCTTTACCACAAGTGGGTGGTGGTGTATCTGAATTTTTATTAAACATTTGAGCAATTCTCACAGCAAAATTTTTTTGAGCACCAGTTTTGTCGTCTTTAGGGGGTTCAACTTCCTCAAGTCTCCCTGGAGACCTAGAAGGAGATTTGGTCACAGCATCTGCATTTTTCCCTAACAGTGATCCTTGATCACCATTACCATTTGAGTCAACAAATGTATTGTTTTGAGAAAAACAAATGCCTAAAAGAATTTCACCTGTTGAAGCAAGAAGAAGAAAAGAACAAAAAGATAAAAATTGAATATCAATATCAACTTTCTCAAACAATAATTAAGTTAAATTGTGGTAGATGAACTCTTCAATTTCAAGACATGCAAGTCTGATATGGAGACAAAATCAGGATCAACACTTAGATATAGAATGAACACAAATTACAATACCAAATTGTAAATGACTTAACAAGAAACTAATTGCCAAAGTACCCAATTGAAGGGGAATCACAAGAAGTTAAAAACTCAAGAAAGTAAAACTTACCACAATCCTTGTTCTTGGACTTTTTGTTTTTGGGTTGCAAAGTATACCAAGTAGTGCCAAGAGACTTATTTTCTGCATCAAAAATTTGGGAGATAGGCACTTTAAGCTGCCCAACAAAGTCATCATTGAAGTACTTGTCCTCATCTAACACAGAAATTACAAGCTCGTCGTTCAAGTCTTCAACCCTGATACTAAATTCGTCTCCCCAACTAGGATTCAAACTTTTCTTCACCACTTTGGTCTTGAACTTGTGTCTTCCAAGCTGCACTTTCACGTACGGGTCACTGAAACCATTAAGATCCATTGCTGGCAAATTTTTTGCCTCTAATACACGAACCAGAAGCCTCATTTTATCCAACCAGAAATCTCAACTTAATTGTTAAACCTCGAAAAACAAAATTGACATCAAAATCAACCCTTTTCTTCTTCTTATGATTTTCTATTCAATCAAACAATAGGAATAAATAAACAAAAACGTGATATTACAAGACAAAAAGATGAATTATGGTATCAAAATTGTTCCCACAACAATCCCCTGATCTAATGAAGAAGAACGAGGAAACAAGAGAGAAACAAAATGAATTGATTTGGATTGCAGGAAAATAAGTTGGACAATTGAAATGAATAAGAATGGTACAAATACAATGTACTATTAAATTAAATTAAACTATAATGACAAAAATAATTAAGAAATTGGAGAGGGGAGAGAAAGGAAGGAGGCTACAATTCAAAAGGGAGGAGACTTTTCAATACAATTCCCTTCAATTTTTTTTTTAAAAAAAAAAAATTAATTCAATTCAAATTGGCCTCTGCTTGTTACGGTAGACTTTTTGACCCATTTGATTTTGACTTCTGAATATAATGTTTTTTATTTTTTTATTTGAAAAGTGAATGTAATGTTAGCTAGTAGTAACTGGTAATTCCTTTTATTTTTTTTGACAAAAAATTTTCATTTTATTTTGTTTTTTTTTTCTTTTTGCTAGTATAGTAGCCGGATATCTTGCATATTATTGGCGGTTGATAAATTTTTTTTTTAAGGGAAAAAGCATACTATTTTATTGCATAGTAAGAAGATCTTGCACTTGTACATTAATAGCAAAATAGGCAATATTTTTTAAACACAAGAATGAGTAATATAACATCATTCTTTTGTTAAAAC
>CAOJBK012250817.1:0-12634 GCA_948294925.1 Codiaeum variegatum
ATAATAGGGTCTATGTATTTTATTATGAACTTTATAATGAAGTAGAGTTCAATATGCATTATTTTCTTTTAAAAAAATTTGCCTAAATATGCATTATTTTATTTTAAAAAAATGGCTAAATAAAAGGAAAATTAATGACTTCACATTTCGACTCCGTCCTTTTCAAAAACAGATGCATCCAACTATCCTATTCTACGCCTCATCTGATTATGGTCTTCTCGAACAAATAAGGAAAAGAAAAAAAAGAAAAAGCAGAAAAGACTCTCGTCCCTCCGGTGAAAATCCACAGATCTGGCGCTCGATTCAGCTTCTGGTGTGTGGGGTTTAAAAACTTTTGCCTAGATTGATTCAATTGCTTCAGGTAAATTCCTTACTTCAATACCCTAATTTCTTGATTCTTAGGTTCCATTATTCTTTCGTTTCCTTGTTTGGTTGCTGAGAAACCTCAGGAAAATGAAACGAAATAATTACACCAACTACTCTCTCTCTCTCTTTTGTTTTGCAAGAAAAAGTGATAGATTTAACTCGGTAAGTATCTTTGTTTTTTCAGTTGAATGAACTTCTGTTATTTTCCATTTCGTGGTAATCAGAAAATAAACTATTTTGCTTTGGTAATTAAAGAAATAGGTTAGTGATTGAGGTGAACTGTTAATATTTCTTGTAGAAGTGGCAGATTCAGGATTTCTAAACAGGTTATGCACAATTATAACGAAAATAGTCTAACGCCATAGAACCACGTAGAATTAGAAATGATAACAAATTATAGAATAAAAATATAATTTAATTATACTATTACTATCCAATATTTAAAAAATATATGATATTTAAACAAAATTTACAAATAAAAATAATTAAAAATATAACAAATAATTTCAATTGCAATCAGTTACTATTAATAAAATTAAAAATATAGAAAAGAAAAAGAATTGACAAGATTAATTACCTATTGTAGTTGTCTACAAAGAGAAGGTGAGGAGAGAGTGGGAGTATTTTAATTATTTTGGGTTGTGATTGATTTTTTTCCTTTCTTGTTGGGTGTGCGCGGGTGAATACAGTAGAAGTATTTTAATTATTTTTGCTGCTAATTTTAGAGTCTCACTTGCTTAATTTTCTTTTGGGGTATATGTATGAAGTGGATCCGCCAATGGTTGTAGTAATTCATTTTTCTCTCTTTCTTTCTTTATCTTTCAATTTAAACAATGATTTTGTGCAGGTTAATTGTGCATGGAAAGTGAGGATACAATTATTGTCCCTGCTTCTAGCAATTCTGGAAATAGCAGTGAGAACAGTGTACTACCTAGGTTTGGAAAAACAGAGTCTCGACCTTATAATTATGAGGCTGAAGAAGGAACACCAGATGGGGGTAATTTGAGGCTCAATAACGTTGAGACTGGATCAGAAAATGGAATTAAAGGTCCTGGGCATTCAGATGATATCAAAACAGAAACAGGAATAAGAGATCCTGAGAATTTGGGTCTCAATATGGAAGATATTCAAACTGAAAAACATACCTCAGGATCAGAGCATATGGAAATCAATGTAAATGTTGCTGTAACAAAAGAAGGGCGTGTAACAGGTTTGGACAGTATGGAAGTCAATGCAGATGATGCTATAAAAAATAAGGGCACAGAAGATCAGGATAATTTGGTGCTCAATGGCGGTGATAATAGCAATGAAGAGGGCCAGCTTCCGGAAGAAACAGAGGTAGACATGGATTTGGTTGATTCACCTGTCATGCAGGGGAATATTGAAGTGGCTGACACTGTTAAATTTTCTGAGAACTTGAGTAGCTTTGGTTATAGAGTGAATGCTCAAAAAGATTACCATGATACCCAAAATGAGAATCTTAGCTTGACAAGTGGTGGTTGTATCCTGCTTTAACATTTTTTTTCTCAAGTATAATAAGTCTATTTATTTGCATATTTCCAGCTCAACATGATATGGACTTGTCAGTGATAGAAATAATCATGTACTTAAATCCACAAACATCAATGTCTATCAACATATATGTGTTTCATGTACTTTTTTGTTCTTTCCATAATTCAATGTAAAAGCTATAGCAGGTGTTAAGAGAGCAAGAACTATATATGATGGACAACAACCTTCAGTGCATATTACATACAACTCATTAACAAGGTCAGGGTGGAAGTACTCATTATAACTAGACAAATCCAAGAATTTAGAACTGTATGTTTTGGTTTCTACTCCATAGTGTTTAGCACTATTATTATTTTGGGCTTAGTGGGAGAAGCTATTTTCTATTAAGAGTTATCTTGGATTTCATCTATCTAACTCTTTGGAGATTGTTGGCTTCCTACAGAGCAAGCAAACGGAAGTTGGAGGAACTGTTACAGCAGTGGTCGGAGTGGCATGCGCAGCATGGTTCATCATCTCAAGTAATTATGTTTGTTTTTCTAGCTTTTATTTCTTCCAGAAAAATTCTACATTGTTTGAGATTCCCTGTCTTGACCATGAGGCAGATTGAAGTACTATCTGTTATTTCTCTTCCTCTTACATAGCAAACTGAAGGGTCATGGAACCTTTTAGATTATGGAGTTTTAACTTTAATCTGTAGGATCAAAGGCAAATAGCATTGATTTGCCACACAATGGACTGTAGGTAGCTCAATTAATTCCTGATTTCTACCTACAGCTTCTCTGTAATCGTAGCTATATGCTTGCTCATTTGCATGAGATGAGTAGTCCTGTTTCAGGGTAGCTATGCTCCAACTTTAAACTACTTCTGTTATTGCTAAGCGGCTGGCTATTTTGCTTACTTAAGTCGGACATGATAGTGAATTGTTGATTGAACTCCAAAATGGCATTTTATAGTCTAGACATGAACTTTCAGTTAACTGAATTTCCGAATCAACCAAAATTTCTGACTTCTAAGTAATAAGAAAATGCAACTGAGAATGTTTGCACACTCATTATAAATGGGGTAGTTGTTGGAACTCGCTTGTACAAAACTAATTGGCTTTTGCCAAGTCCAATACACACTCATTTATAAACTCTTTACATATTTTATAATTTATTTCCCAACAGTCAACAATCACAGTCTCCAAACTTCTGTAACTGTTATAGCAGCTGTCTGCTATGGTTCATGGCGGCAACTGATAAATAAGTCTTTGTGTCTTTTGTCAACAAAGATAGAATACCTTGACTGATAACTGGTGTAAGAAGGTGTTGGGTGCGCCTTAAGCTTTTGTTTCAAAAAACCGGGTGCTTTTTGTGGTGCACATTTGTAAGGGAAATTTACAGAGTATAGTGGTAGATTTACCATGGGGCAGTGGTCCCCACTGACTCATGGAAATCCTTTGGTATCAATGAAAAGATTTGCCTCACTAAAACTGTTGGTTTTTTTTTCCACTAAATGTGTTAATTGTCTCATGGTCCAGTTAATTATTAAAATTTTCATTTACTATATTTAATTTGAGATAATATATCAAATTTATTATTTTGATTTGGTTAGATCATTAAAGAAATTAGAACAAAAAAATATAATTATTTAGATTTGCTTAGGTCATTAAAGAAATTAGAAAAAGAAAATATAATCAATAACCAGATTTTGGACGTTTATTTATTTTAAACCATAATTTTTTTGGATCATCCATATCATGTATCCTTGTTTAAATTTTTGAATATTATTAATGTTCCTATACTTGCATATATTTGTATATTATGTGTTTCTGTGTATAAATGTATATCTTGCATTTCAATTATATATATGTATGCACATATGCACGTGCATTGCTCCCACTAGCTTAATTCTCTAGATCTACCAATGAAAGAGTGAACTTAAATCTTTTATTGCAAAGAGATTATGTGCAGATGACAGTGTGGACAAATCTATTGCAATTTACTTGTGTTTCATTTCATCTCTGTAATTTTGAACAACTGATTTGAATCATGCATTTCAATTTTTAAGGTCTCAAATGAAGTGCTACAATCTGGTGAAGGCACATACTTTCCTGCTCTCCATGTGGGCATTGAGAAATCTCCTGCGATTGTAATTTTCTACACTTACATCCTGTCTTTTCTGCTTCCAGTCAATACACTGAAATTTGAGTAGGCTTTTTTGTTCTTGTAGTCATTGACTTTTCAGTTTGCTTTAACTGTCTATCTTGTCAACAATTTCCATTTTATCTAAACCCTTTTGGTTGACTGATTATGTCCTTCATCAATTAAAATCACTGATTTGAAGGGACTCACACATTTCTGCTGGCTTGAAACCATCTATCAAAAATGGAAGGATTAAAGGGTTTAAAAATTCAAACCTTGATCCAATGGTCATGTGGGCTTTTGTTTTGTTTTGTTTTTTTAAATCACACCTATTATGTACAAGGAAGTTTAGAGGTCTGTGCAGTGTGCAAAAGCACCACATATGCTAAAATGGACTATTTCATGCACAGAATATGAAATGCTTGTTGTCGTGATAATATAACATTGTTATAATGTATAATAATCATTAAATATGTCAAGATGCCACCATAGATTTTTCTTAAAAAAATGTTTAAAAAGAAAACAATGATTATTTTTTGAATTTTCTTTCTTCTACTTTTGTATATTGCTTATTTTTTCAATTCATTTGCAATATGACATAGGTATAGTTCTTATCATCATGGTGCATGTTTCAGCACATCTCATCTAGGCTTTACCATAATTGCCACAAAACGGTGCATGTAATTGATATGGAAAAAGGTTGATATTTGAAGGGTGTATTTATGTAACTGATTTTAGAAAAGAAAATGGTTAGAGCTGAAGGATGGATATACTTGTTATGAAAAGAATAAAAAGAAAAAAAAAATTGGTCATAATGGATTCTTACACTTAACTTTTGGATTTTTTTTTTGATGTCATTAGTTGAAAACACAATAAATCAACTGTAGAACCAGGATTCTCACAATTTTATGAAATCCAAACCAGCTGTCAGAAACAGAATAAATTTTAGTGTAGATAAATAGGTCTGTCTGTCATTTTAATTACTTCAAGATGTTGTTCAGTTGACTTCTCTTGTCATTAATTGAAGATTTGTTTATAAGAATTTTCTGTTAGAGATGATGGCAATTTGTCTGAACTTGAAAATTTCAATTGTTCCAACTATTTGTTTTTTTTTTGGTAGGAAACAAGTAAACACATAACATTTTGATCTTATATTCTCACAGTTTGAATTCAAGGCTGATTAATTGGTCACATAACATCTCTTTTTAGAATTGAGTTGTTTGAACATAATGTCTATCATATTCAACTCAACTCACTCAACTTAGCCTTAATCCCAAATTTAATTTGAGTTGGTTGTATGGATTCTTTGTTTTCTGCTCTAAACAATTTTGGCGCATACTTTTTTATAGTTGTAATGCCTCTATATCATTTATCATTTTTAGCTGTTTTATATATTATTTTTATTAATATAATTTTATGCATTATTTTATATATATTTCTATTATAGTCTTGTCCAACCAGTAAGTGCTTGTAACATCGTTGACACTCCAGAGTTAAGATTTTTCATTACCTTAGAGTTATTCTTTTTTAGTTAGAATCGTCTCTTTTCATGTTTCCAATTCTATCAAATTTTTACTTCTCCTGTCAATGGGAGTAAGGTCATACTTTACCCTTCAATTGAAGAAGGAATAGCTCTTCTGCTTGAAACAGTGAGGTGACCCTATCCCACTCCTTAAAAGCCAGATGCTTTTTGGCCTATACATATTCTTTTTATGATGATAACCATGTTTTATCTATGCGGAATTTATTTCATTTTATTTTCCACCACTTGAGTCAAAAGCTGATTTTTTTTTGCAACTCTTTAATCTTTTATTGCCTATTTCGTCCTGTTATTTTATGTGCAGTCTTTCTGGGTAGAGGACCAATCTAAGGAATATCAGAGTAATGGGTATATTCCTCCTGATGGTGTCTCTGTGCCTCTTTATGATCGTGGATTTGCATTAGGTTTGTCTTCAACAGATGGTCCAAGTAATGCTGAAGGGTAAATTTGTTTTTATCTTTGTTAATATTTGATGGATAAAATGTTTTGAGATCTAAACCCTGTTCTTTTCACCTGATTTTTGCTGAATTGAAATTATTTTTACTGATTAGAATTGATTATAAAGCATTATTGAACTTATTTTTACTGAATTGATTTTTGCTGAACTGATTTTTACTGATTAAAATTGATTTTTACTGAATAATATTTTTTAAATTGAAGAGAACAAGACTCTAGCCTCTCCTGTTTGAGTGTCAAATATGCCTAAGTTACTTGGGAAGCTAACAGTATGTGTGAACTCTTTTTGTTATTTTCTTCATCAATTCAGAGCTCAGTAAGTATGAAACATAAACTTTTCCCCATTCCTTTCTTTTTATCTTTTTAGGAAGAAGGAAAAAATAATTGATGTAAGTCTGTCATGTAAACTGAGCACCGGTAAGGAGATTAACATCATATAATCGTTATATAGTCATCACTTGGCATTGAAAGAGATAGGTGACAATATATTATTGAATCAATCCACTATACCAGAGCACCTAAGCCTCACAAGGCAAGTTCTATCTATAAATACGCATGGTAGTTATCTGCAAGAAACTGAATATCTTTGTTTAGTATTTAGAGATAACTGGGAACTTTCTTTCATAGATCATTTTCTCCTTCCAAGAATAGTCTGACTTAAACTATACTGTGTCAAAGTACCTTGCTGGAACCCTTTTTGGTCTATCATAGTGTTTTTTTTTTCCAATAATGTTACAAAAATAAAGAAATGCAATGTTATGCATTTAAATAATAGCATTGAACCCCATAAGTAATGGGCAGAATTTTCTTTGGAGGTAATGTCTGTGAAGGTCATTATTGGACCATTGTCAATAGGATGGAGGATGACTATTCTTTTCCTGCCAACGAAGCTCATGACTAATCCAATCCTTCCAGCCTCTATTTTGGTTTTCTTGCCCTTGACATGTTCAATCTTTTAAATTTCCTTTTTCTTTTTGGGTAATAAGGTTAGATTTTTGTTGTCTACTTTGTTTGTGTTGGTTTCTTAAGTAGATTGTTAGTAATGCATTAATCATAGAGACTATCTTTATTTCATCTGTTTATTCTTATTAATTGCATTTCTTAGTGTTAATTTACTTGGTTGATATCAATTAGTTTGGTTCGTATTTCTAGTTTATCAGAAATTTACATAATCATTGGCTGTTATGTTACAATAGATAGCTATTGGCAGTCACCATAACTGACCATGAGAGCCCTGTTTCTGTTACATATGATGGGTGACGATGGTCAAGGTTGTGACTTGATTTAAATCTATGATATATAAATGATGAATTTTACCATCCACAAATTAGCAGCTTTAAATTGTTGAGTACATGAACTTGAAGAGTATACCCTATCAAACAGAGGGCTAGGAGAAAGATCATTAGAAACTGTAGTCTTCCAAATATTCCTTTATACTAAGCCATTTGCTTCATGTCGATATCTTTGCTGGACCGCATGTAGTCCGCACATCTTAATGTGATAATCATTCATGAATTATTTACACTTCCAATGAATCTATTTTGCTGGTGAAACCCAACCATGGACACTGTTTCATTGATTATGGTTCTTTTTTTCCCCCCTGATATCTTCTGGTTCACACTTATATCCAATATTCTGTTGGAGTCTCTTGCATGTTTTATATCTTTCTTCTGTTTTTGTAGAGGCCTAGAAATAGTAAATGAGGCTGCTCGTTGTTTCAACTGTGGTTCTTATAACCATTCTCTGAAGGAGTGCCCTAAGCCTCGTGACAATGCTGCGGTTAATAATGCTCGAAAACAGCATAAATCAAAGCGGAATCAGAATACTGGCTCTCGCAATGCAACTCGATATTATCAGAATTCATCTGGTGGGAAATATGAGGGATTAAAGCCTGGTGTTCTAGATACTGAAACAAGGGGACTTTTGGGTCTTGGGGTAAGAGTTTGTATCATCATCAAAACAAATATCTGAACAATGTGCCTTTTGGATTTTGATGGTATAATTTGGTGACTGATGTGCTTTGACATACCTAAAGTCTGAAATTCTTTCCTTTGTATGTTCAATTTTTATAAGCATGTAAGGCCCCATGCTGTTAAAGTAAATGTGTGACCATTGATTCTCTATAGTTGCTTTAATTTTAGTTTGCCGTTGTAGGATAGGCGGCAGTAATATTTTATTTTTCCAGAGTTAAGGCAGCCACCAAGCCTATAGAAGGGTCCCACACGAAGAAATTATACTTGTGTACAAGATTCTCCCCCCAGTTAGTTGCACAGGCGGTGGACACTGCCTAAGTTTTTCTAGAGGATCAGATGTTTGATCTGCTTTTTTATAGTTGTAAACTTAAACAGCACTTGTGCTTGTGATGAATTTTTAACATTGATCTTAAAATGTTAAGGGTTAAGGGTCTAAAAAGTCCTCAAATTTTTAAATTTAGATCAATTAAACCCTTTTGACATTTTCAATATTTAAAAAGCTTTTTAACTTTAATATGGATCTGATAAGCTTCTTTAATTTTTACATACACATCTGATAAGTTGCTTTGGCGAGTGCCTATCAGATTCAAATTATAAAAGATAAAGGACTTATCAGACCCATAATAAAGTTAAAAGAGGGTTTTAGATATCGAAAAAGTCAAAAGAGCTTAATTGATCTAAATTTGAAAGTTGGAAGTCTTTTTAGACCCTTCACCCAAATGTTAATAATCTTTAGATGATTTAATTTGTTCTCAATGTAGATTTTCATGTTGAAATTGCATTATTTTTTATTGCTTACAGGAATTTGATCCACCTCCTTGGCTTAACAGAATGCGAGAACTGGGATACCCTCCAGGATATCTAGGTAACTGAATCTATTTGACATGATTATTTAATTTTTCAGTTATCTCAGCATTTTAGACACAATCATCACAAGGTTGATTATGTTTGAAATAAAGGAAACCTAAACCATGTAAAATTACTGGCTAGCATTCCTGGAAAGATTATTCTGCTAAATTCTGAGCAAGCTGGGTTCAATGCTGTTTCCCCTTCATTTCTAACTGAATCTATACCTGGAGATTGGAAATTCTGCTTATTCTAAATGACAGCTTGATGTTTTATGATGAAAGTTCAGACTGACGGAGTTACAATTTCTCTGTAATCCCAACTTTAGTCTATTTCTAGTCCGGGAAGAGAGTTGGAAGAGCCTGGTAAACATTAACTCTGGAAAGGTGTTAGTCAGAAATTATGATTTCCATGACACCTGTTCTATACTATCTTCCCTTGTATGAACAGGATCATATGGATAGAAATAAATAAATAAGAAAAAGATAACTGCAGGAATATTGGCTATCTGTCATGTTAGATTGTGGTTTGATTTGTACTTTAGATCTCCCAATTTTGCGAGCATTAGGTAGCAATAATGTGTTGATTATTTTATTTCAGATCCAGATGATGAGGATCAACCATCAGGGATCACAATATTTGCTGATACTGATGTTCAGGGAGAACAGGAAGATGGGGAAATAGTTGAAACAGACAACCCAAACCCACCACCAAGGAAAAAGGCTGTTGAATTTCCAGGAATAAATGCACCAATCCCTGAAAATGCTGATGAAAGGCGTTGGGCAGCTGGGTCTTCGAGTCAAGATCCGTTTAGGAACAGGTCACATCGTAGATCAAACTATTTTTCAGAACCGATCAGCAGATGGCACAGGGATTCTGTAGATGAAGGGCCTCCGGGTGTTGACCCGGTGTTCAGTCCATCGAGTTATCCTCCAAGATATGGTAATTATGATTTGGATAGCCCTAGAGATCCAACACCAAGATCTCATTCTGAAAGAGGAAGGAGAAGCCCTTTGGTATATGAAGATATTGCAAGTCATAGTTCAACATACTTGTCAAAAAAGCGTGCCTCACCTCATGATAGATATGAGGATGAGACTGAAGATAGGTGGAATGACTATTTGCCTCGAAGTAATGATGAATACGACCGCCGCCAACGTAATTGGAGGTGAATGGCGTTGTTCATTGTTGTAAGAATATATGGAATAGGTGTTGTTTTAACTGGTAAAAAAATATTGAAGAATGGTAAGATGCGATAAGCTTTTCTCGTCTTGACACAGTACTCAATTTGTTTCTCCAACAATAATTGGGGAAAAGGACCAGAAGGCATTGTGCCATAAGTCATTAAAAAAAAAACTTAATTTCTAATTCAATCTTTTGCAATCTCAACTATATGGTCTAGGGTAGAAAGACTAAGAAAGATGACGAGAGGGAGTAAAGATTACAGATTTCACATTATTGATATTATATTTTGTCCGACTTCAAGCTTACGTTTCTATTCATTTTCTTTTCTTTCTATTGAAGCGATTACTACTGATGTCAAGCAATAAGAAGGGTGAATTATGATAAAAATAGATTGAAAAGGCAAAGCAAGGTGTGCACTTTCAGATTTGAGTAATTTACTGAGCCGAAATGGCTGTTGAAATGAGTACTGAAATTGGTAGGTAAGCCTTTATGATCTAAATGTAGAAAATTCAGCATCATTTTGCTTGTTTCTTGCTTCATCTTGTCTCCATTTAAAGACACTACGGGGCATGAGATCCTTGAATTTGTGTGTTTTGCCACACTAAGAACTTGGCATATGCCTCTAGATTTCCTATAGTCTATGCTTTAATTTTATCTAAATGAACGATATTATCTTTTACTTTTATTTTTATTTTTAACACTGCTCCCTTTTTAAAAGCCCAACCTTCCTTTTGCCTTTTTCTCCTTTAACAAATAAAATGTTTATAGCGCAGAAAACATTTAAATGACATTTTTTTTTCTTAAAAAAAAAACACCTTTGCTTGTTGGACCGTGCAATTGGCAGAAAAGTGTGGTCTTAAATATCGCTTGACACGATACGTATCACTTGTTTCGTGTGAATTTTTAAGAGGTTCAATATTTATCTATCACGATACTTAAATAGCGGAATTTAGCAGTAAATTTATGTTATAACTAGAGAATTAAAAAATGATTATGATATCATTCATTGATTCATATGTCTTTATATAGCTAACACTACTACTGCTAACACATGTTCACTATGCTCATCTTATTTTATAAAAAATTGAACCACCCAAGATGAAGTGATTTTGTTAGCATGTCTGCAGCCCGTTCTTTTGTATTCACATAGACCAACTTAATATGCCCTCTACAATCTTCTCTCTCACAAAGTGACAATCCATTTTGATATGTTTGGTTCTCTTGTGAAACGTAAGGTTCCTAGCTATGTGCATTGCATCAACATTGTCACAATGTAAAATAGTTGGATCACTAACCTCTTGTTTAAAATCCTTTAATAACTATCTCAACCAAGTTAGTTCACTGTTTATGGATGCCATAGATTTATATTCAGTCTCAGCTGAGCTTCGTGACACTATGCTTTGTCTTTTTGATTTTAAACTGACCAGTAATTCTCTAACAAAAATATAGTAGCCAGTGAGAGACCTTGTTTCTTTGCAGCCACCCCAATCATTATTTGAGTAAGCATTTAATTCCATCTTGGAGTGAGATGAAAAGAATATCCCTTGACCTGAAGCATTCTTGAGATACCTTACTACCTTGTATGTTGTAGCTAAGTGTTTCTGTGTGGGTTTATCCATAAACTGAGTAAGCACATGTACAGAGTAAGAAATATCTGGCTTGGTTAGAGTCAAATACATTAATTTGTCTACCACTTTCCTATATTCAGTTGGATATTTCAATAAGCCATTTTCATCATGCATCAACTGATGGTTTACTTCTATTAGAATAGAAGTAGGTTTGGAAGCTAATAGCCCACATTCCTCCACCAATTCTAATGCATACTTCCTCTGTGACAAAGACATACCTTTTGGTTTTAAGATACTTTCACCTAAGAAACCTTGTTTGTTTCTGATGGAGATAACAAGGAGGAAAAGACCTTTGTCAGGAAGGAAAATTAGAAGAGGAAGAAAGATCTGGTGTTACCAAAATTGAGTTTTGAGTCTTATAATGATGAATGAAGAAAGGAGGTGCTATATCTTTTTCCTTTGTGAAGAATTAGTGTCAGATGATTCACTTATGTTACCTTCAACTTCCTTGATCTAAAAACCTAAATCTAAAATTGCAAAAGGAATAGAAAGCATATTCGAAAAAAAAACTTAAATGGCTTAGATTCTTTATGTTTTCCATGTCAACATGCTTAGAAGGTATCGATCTGATCCTACACATATACTTAAAGACTAGACAATAAAAATTACAAATGATATGAGTTACATTGAAGAACCAGTGAAAATAAGAGGGCAAAAGACAAAGCAATTAGGAATAAAGAGATTCCTCTGGTTAAAGTATTATAGAGAAACCATTCACAAGAAGAAGAAACATGGGAAATAGAAGAAAATATTAGAAAACAATATCCTCACTTATTTTCAGGTATTGAATTTTGAGGACAACATTCTTTATAAGAGGGGGACAAATGTAACATCCATGCTTTCTTGCATTTTCATTTATACATGAACATATAAATATTATCATACATTTTAGATATCATATATTCAAAAGTATTACATAAAAATCACATATGCATTTTATCGGTATAAAGAAAATGGTAACGTAGTAAAATGCATAATAAAATTTTCAACAATGCATATGCATAA
>CAOJBK012251607.1:0-14914 GCA_948294925.1 Codiaeum variegatum
TATATATATATATAAATTGTCATAACTACATTATCAAGTTCTATCGTCTAATACTATGGAGCAACTAGAGTAAACTTCATTAATGTACATATAAAAAAAGGACCAAATATTTACAAGCTTTTGGTGGAGAATGGATGACAAAAAAGCTCAGTCATGTCCTCAATAGTCCCAGCACCTGAAATCACCAAAAATAAAGATATGAGCTTTCATATCAGTGAGTTTATACAAATGCCAATACTTGTTGCCATGGGTTAGCAAAATCATATAAATATAAAAGAAACATATGTCTATAAAATCTCAAGGATAACAATGTAGTGAATCAATATATGTTGTGTAATGAATCAATATATATCATATGAACAAAACCTTGTTATATATCTTATCAACATTTATAGGTAGGATGCAGGCACCACCCTCACAGAGTCATAATTGTCCAGTTACATAGTGCAGTAAATCCTATTGAGGCATTAACTTCTTCTTATATTCACATATTTTTCCTAATATACACCCAAAGTAACGATCATCTCTAGGTAGAATACTGGTAAATCCAATTATATCAGTTCAGTCACTGGTACACATTGCTTAATGGTATAATCCCCCATTAGTATGGGCATTCTGTCATATCCATATAATCAATGGCAAGTCAAAAGTTTAAAAGGATAAATCAAAAAACAAGTTAGGCTCAAATGGGTCATAATGATATTTAATGTAATCATTTGTTCAAAGGGTTTCAATTGCTATTTCAACAAGGTTCATTATAAACATGGTAAGCCAAAGAGTGTCGAAGTGAAAGTGTCTGTAAAAAAGAAATGTCATAAAGCATAATGAACATCTTGGTAGTTAAAGATATAACAAGTCATAAATTTGGTTATTTAAGCATTAGCATAAATATAAAATCACCTTAAAATCTCAATTTTCTTAATTAGTCCTCCTAATCTAAATTATTACAATGTCAAAATCTGTCAACTTTATCGACCTATGAAAGATTTACTAAAAATTGTTACAAAATTAATTCTTATTTAGGTTAAAAATATAATTCTAAGGAAAAAATCCTAATAATTAAATTATTTAATTCAATAAATATTCAAATAATCATTTGTATTACTAATTCATTAGTAATCAATTAAAACATGATAACAATTGATTAATTAATAATCATTTCTTAATTATTCATCAGCCTCAGTTTTCAATAAAATTGGTATCGACGGAGTTGTAATACTATAACCTACAGAAAGTTGAATTTTTAAAATTTTTTTTGTAACATTTTTTATAGAAAATCATATCGATTATTAAGTTAGAAAATTAGTAAATTTGAAAATTAGATATTTTAGGACAATCTTCATAATTCATAAAAAAATATTTTCATGAAAACTTATAAAATAAGAAGTACGATAATTTCAAAATTTCTTGAAGTGGAGGTCGGAATCACTTGAAATAATTCATTAAAGTTTATTTTTTTTCTCCATGTCATATTCTTTAACTTTTGCTTCGGTTCCTTAGTGTAACTTTCTTTCTCTCTTACAAAAGGTCCACCTACTTCTTTTATATATATATATAGTCAAACCGACTTACATGTGCTATTGTTTTTGTTTCTTTTTTTCTTTTTCTTTTATTATTATTATTATAACATTTAATTAAATTAATTCATTTTAATTAAAATTTTACTTAATTAATTTCTAAAAATTCATTAAAATTGTTTATTAACAAATATTATGAAATTGAAAAACTAATTTTTAAAAATATACCGATATAAATAATTTTTAAAATAAAATGTTAATAACTTTAAAAATTTTAAATATTGAAATGTAAGATATTACATAGCCATGTTAAGAAATTGGATTGATAAATTTTGCAAGTTTGGAGTTTGAGACTTTAATTACACTTTTAGATCATATTTTTATTCTATTATTACTTTGATTTTGTTTGGTAGAAATACTTAATATCTTAGGTTGTTTGATTGTTTCCTTGAAAAAAAATACAAAAGCAAGTAGTGATGCAAAGGAACTTTGAAAATTCAGCCATATTCCATTGTTCTTGACTCTTTAAAAATAATAAGGCATTGAGATTATGAATATGCTTTGTAATTCTAGTTTAGTAATTGAAGTTCAGCATCACAAATATTTACACTCGGGTCAAAACGCTAGTATGACAATTCAAATAAGTCGAGCTCCTTAAATAATTGCATGAAAAGAAAAAGGGAAATAAATGCAATGAAAGTGAATGAAAAGAAAAGTAAAAAAAGTCAATAGGTCAGACACCTAAGAGAAAATCTAAATGAATCTACTTTAATGTAACTTCTGTTGCTATGGAATTGTTTGCTCACACTTGTAACTTGTGTTGCTATGGAATTGTTTGCTCACACTTATAACTTAAGAATTTAGACTTTAATTTTATGGGATTTGTCTTGAAGGTTTCTGTTTGTACCCAAAATAAATTTTGAGCTTTTAAAAATTAAAATAATTAAATTAATCAAATTTGGATCAAAGAAGGCCTAAAAGACATTAAGACCATCAAGAATCCCATTCTTTGGTGACTTGGCATCAAGGCATGAAAAGAATCTAAAGCTTGAGTCTTACAAGGAAAGTAATGTAACAGTGAATTTATTTCCTCATATGCAATTGTTGGTGTTCTGTATTCTGCCTGATGAAAGGTTTCATCAAAAGATATAGAAGTGACAAAAGTAGAGAATGTAGAAACACATCAAATATCAATAAAACAACACAAATCAGTAATCATAAATTTTCAATTTCTAAACTTAGTTTATTACTAATTTTAGTTCTTCATCAATCTAGAATTTCCTTTACTCTTATTGTCTTCTCTCAACCTTTCTCTTGATCTTTTATTTACTATAATCACAAAATTTTCAAAGAATCAATACAAAAGATTTGCAATTGTCCTTTAAAATCTCTACTTTCATTTATATTCTTTATTTCATGAAATCCAAATAAATTATGGTAAAGGAGTTTGGGGATCCACACCGTTTGATTAGAAGTCAATAAGTTTCACATTGAGGAAATTCTCCTCTAACACGCCTACAAGTCTGAAAAATAACTAATAATCTTTTTAGCATGCTCGGTGGAACCATGTTTTATAATGCCAAAATTACAAAATGGAAAAAAAAAACTTATAAGGTTAGAGAATCAACCAACAAAACTCCTGAGGAATCAGGTGATGAACATTCTGAAGATGCTCTAACTCCTCAAAACTATAGTAGAGATAAGTCTCTTATTGATCAGATGGGGAATAACTTGAAAGTAATCAAAGACGTTGGTGAGAACATTAGTTGTCAGAATTTTGACAAGTTCAAAGCATGAACTCAATGAAACAAGCCAATAGTATGATTTCTTATACTTTTGGTGGTTTTGAAAAGATTATATTGGAGCTAATGCAATCTCTTTCTAAAATTCTTATCAAACATCTAAACAGGAAAACACCTTTAAATCAGTAGCCTAAGAAGAAACTGTTAATTCCATGAGGGTTTCCTCAAGATTTCTTTTATCCACTGATGACAGGTACAAAGCTCCTTATTGGAAAGAAGAGGTTGGCCCTAGTAAAATAAATAATCCTATCAGCTCTAGTAGCTAGAATATTAGTATTAATAATAATAGACCTAACCAACAAGTCTTTTACAGAACTAATCCTACTTTACAGCCTGAAATCTATGAACAAGAGACAAAGGGCATGGGGGGGAAACCTTCCTCATGCCAAATCCTCAAGCCTATGTGCCACTTCCTCAGGTACTAAGGATGGGAAGAGCTTATTTAGATGTGTATGTGATGTGGTACAGGAGTTGTATGGTCCTAGTCTATGTCAAGTAGGCTGACTTAAATTTCATAAGCCATATCCGGATATGATTGATAGAGATAATAATTATCCAAGACATTATCATATTCTTGAGTTTTTTATATTCTCTGGGGAAGAGGGATAATCCACACTAGAACACATTATACGCTTTACTATTAAATGTGGTGAACTGGTAAATTATGACAATTTTTTCAATTTAAAGTTGTGATTGTTTCCTAACAATTTAACTGGTACTACTTTTACCTTATATGCTACACTACTCAGGAATTCTATTTTCACATGGCAAGAGATGGAGCATTAGTTTCACACCCAGTTATTCAGGGTTGAACTAGAGGTTTGTATAGCCAAATTATCTAGAGTGACTTAAAGAGCTGGTGAAATGACTAACCTCTTCATTGTGCAGTTCAAAAGGATGAGGAATAGGTGTAAAATCCTTATACTAGAAACTAAATACGTCAAAATGGCTCAAAAGGGTATCGACATTGAACTGAGGAAGAAGTTTCAAGGGATGGAGTTTCAAGATTTCTATGAGCTTGCTGCCAAATTAAGTGAATATGAAGAATTGCTCAATGAGGATAATCAAATGGGGAAAGCCTCAATGGGAACTTATTTCCAAGAGGTTTCTAATATTGAAGCTATTATTGTTGACTTTGTAAATATTAGGTCTTGTGTTTGCCCATTGCTGGAGAAGAAATTCCTAGAAGTTTGGAAGAAATCCTAAGGCTTAAATCCTTAGATGCAGCACACATTTGAGATATCTAAAACATATCAAATCTTTGATTTTCTCCTCAAGGAATAGTTTATCAAGTTTTCACCTAACCACAATTAAAGGAGGAATTAAAGAGGAAAGAATATTGTAAGTACCACAATTCTTACCATCATTCTACTAACGCTTGTTGGGTGTTCAAAAATATGGTACAGGATTTGATCAACAAGGGAGTGCTAAAATTTTCAGGAAATAAAGATGTCATGTTGATTGAGGAGGACCAATTCCCACCAGTAGCCTTCATCAACACAATTAACATTGACCTTAGTGGGCTACTGATTGTCAAAGAAACTATAGGAAAAACAGGAGGATTGGGACACCGTTGGACAATCCTCTGGCAAATTTGACTATATGGTGAAATACAGTAGACCACCATCAGCAAAAATCCCAATGGAATCATTAAAGCCTACCGGTTAGGGAGACAACTCTGAGGAAGATGGTTGGACATCAAAGAAGAAACCATTTTATCATATAAAAAAATCCTTCAACAACTAGAGATAGAGTAATTGTTGTGGTGGTAGTTGGAGGTCAACCTCAAGGTGGAATTTCTCAAGTCAATAGGGAAATTTGTCAACCAAAAAATAAAAATCTTTTTATAAATCTAATTCCTCTTGGAGTATCTCAAATAATTATAGGAAAGAAGATGATGTGTCTGCCCCAAAGTTCAATAGAAAATAATCAAGGTTTGTGATACTAAAGTCTGTACAACCAAGTATACAGTGGCACCTAGTGCAACATAAAAAATTTCCTTTGTGCTTAACTCGTACTTAAAAAGGGAGACTTTAAAAGCAAAGGGATGTAGAAAAAAAGGAGAATGAAGAGCAAAAGCAAGGCCAAATGATACATCAGGAAACCATTGACAACAAATTAAAATTTAGGGCGAAGGTCCTTGAAGATCCCTATCCTAGCAAAGAAGATTCTGTAAAAAGTTCTGGTTCTCAAGAGGTGGACTTTGGTGAACATTTAGAGACTGAAGAAATTATAGAGATTGATGCCTTTGAAGTTGATGTATAACCTCTACCTTTTAGATGTGTAACCACTTTGGTTATGCTTCCTCAAGAGTTCATGATGCAAGATGTTGAGAAAACAGAGTTCCTTGACACTTGGGGGACAAAATTCTAAAAAACATCAGATGAAAATCTAAGTGGAGTAATGATTCAGGCCACTCAGCCATATCAACCTAAAAGAGTCATTCTTGAGAAGCCTTCTGGAGAGATAACTAAACAAATAAAGCCTATGTACATCAAGGGTCAATTGAATTGTAAACCATTCTTCAGAATCCCAATGGATAATGGTTCAGCTATTAATGTTATACCTCTTAGGATTTTGAGCTCTCTTGGAAAGAATGAGGAAGAATTAATTTCTACTGACATTACTGTTTCAACTTTTATAGGTGAGGTTACCAAAGTTGTTGGAGTTTTGCCTGTAAAAATCATTGTTGGCTATAGAAAATCGCTCACAACATTCTTTGTTATAGAATCAAAGGTTAATTACATTGCTTTGCTTAAAGTGAGATTCGATTCATGCTAATTGGGATGTTGAAGTGGTTTGGGCTGACAATAAACCATTTATAACATGTGCTGATAATTTAGAAGCCAAGTTGTATAAAGTGGACTTAGGACCTCTTAAATTTTATGGGAAAATGATGAGTGAAAATACTAAAAATACTTATTTTTCCAAGCATGACATGGAGAAACAAGTCCAAGAGCATTTGGATTTGATTGACAAGGATAAATCTATCGTGTCTTACTTGAAATGGCCAATGAAGGGTCCTATAGTTGAAGAGATTGATGATTAGTCACACAAAAGAAGCATTGGCAATGCCTGCATCTGCCATTCATAAGCTTCTAATGCACCAGGCAGTAAATAAAATAATTTAGGAAGATTTGGAAGTGTATGGTGTAGAGATCATTGATGAAAAAGAGTTTGATGAGGATTTTAAAAAGCTATAACTTGAAGATGTTATGGAGGCTCCACTAAGCCTTCAAGATAATCAACATAAAGTTTAAGATCCTTTGGAGGAAATAAATCTTAGCACAATTCAAGAACCCAGAATTATATATATTAGAAACATTCTTTTATTAGAAACATCTAAGTTATATAAAAAATAATCAAGAAGAAGAAGTTTGAAGTAGATGACTTGATGTGGAAAGTCATATGTCACTTGGAATAAAAGATAGAGAGTTGGGGAAATGATCTCCTAACTAGGATGGGCCATTTAGAGAGCCTCAAGTGTTGGATAGTAATTCATACTAGTTGGAAAGTTTAGATAGAGTGCCACACAAGAGATTCATTAATGGCAAGTACCTAAAAAGATTTCCCACCATGTGGGAAATGTTAGTGAAAAAATAAATGTAACTGGCCTCTTAGCCAAAATAAGTATCAATTCATTTTGGTGAAGCTTGTAAATAAATAAATAAATAAATGAAGTTTATTTCATATGTGAATGATGTTTATTTTATTTACATCATTAAATTAGCAAAAAATGTGTGAATAGTAAAAATTTTGGTAGCATCTCAGGTGAAATCTCAACAAAATTTCGATAGCTTCTCTATTGAATTTTTACTATTTCCCTTTATGCAAATGTATGGTTGTGGTGTTGTTATATGAAGGAATTCCATGAAAATCAAGAATTTCCAAAAAAGAATCAATGCCTTTCATTTTATTCCTCGGGCTCATGGCCATCATTAATACATGTTCACAATTCAAAACAAATCCCAAGTATTCTCAAGCATATTCAAAGTAGCCTTGTTCAACACAAGCATAAGAAAATGAAAAGTTCTAATAATACATAAGATAGAATACAACCTAAATAGGATGAAATTCAAAGCTCTTGAGGCTTTCCCAAGCCTCTAAGCATTTCTTCTTTCTTGATAATGCTTCTTATTCTTGTTACTTCCATTGTTTGATAGCATCCTTTTAGTTAGATAAGAGCTTCATTATCGCCTTGGCCTTGTCGACTACTTGTTGATATTCAGTGCTTATTAGCTTGTTCTTCCTCAACATCTTAGATTTCTCTGCCTTTATGGAGGCAACCTTTTCCTCAATGGCTGCAAGGTCTGTACTTAATTTGTCAAAAGAATCTTTAACCTCAGATCCCTTGGTCTGCATGCTTCAAACTTCTTCTTATCATTCTTGGTACTTAGCTTATTATTGAGTGAAGGGGCTCAAATGTTTTGAAGCTTCAAGTTGCTGAGTGTTAACTTTATCAAGGTGAGCAAATCTCCACATAATCTTCTCCTTGATTGAGGACACTACTGTTGTTTTGGCACATCTCTCTAGAATGCCCAGGTTTTCTAAGATATCTGATCTTTGAGCCTCTATGAGTGTCCCAATTTCCAAGCTTGCATAACTTTCAAGGAATCTTTAATCCTAGTGATTTATTCCTCAGAGGGTGTTATATTTGGACTATGCCCCAAGTCTGAGGAAGATGTATCAAACAAGTTTAAGTATAGGAATAAATCCTCATCTGGCATGGTCTGCCAAGTATTTGGGTCTTATTCAAACAAATCACAGTAAAATTCCCAATAAACAATTCAAAAGAGCAGTAAATATGGGGTGAAAATTCATGAACATCAAAGATTTATAAACCTCAGTAGTAACAATATGATGAGTTATAAGAGAATTGACAATTGGTGAAGGAGGAAGAGCTAGTTCATTTTCCTTTTACTTTAAAGAGACTTTCTATAGGCAGAAATACACGTCTTCCTCAGTGAAAGAAGAACCTACAGAAGAAGAAGAGTCTAGAGATAGTGTGGGGACCTCTCCCTCCCTTGTATCAACTTTTCCCAAACAAGAAAATTAAATGGCAATTCCTCAAAGGCAACAACAATAATAATACTAAAGATAGTGAAAGAAAGGAAAGTATGTACTAGAACCTTTAGCTTGCTCTGAGCCTTCTTCTTTAGAGTCCTCAAACTCCTTAGAGCTGTCAACATCTTCAATTTCTATTTTTTTTTCTTATTTCTTTGCTTTCTTGGCTAGTGTCTGAGTGGCTTTCAACCTTAAAGAAGATCTACTAGGAGGTGGGTGCACTGGAGCCTTTATTGATATCTTAGATGCTTTTCTCTTCTGAGGAACCATCATAACTTGCTTCCATTTTCTAGCACTAAAAGCTAAAGCTTTCTTTTCCTTGGGAAAGGCTTCTTCCTCTTTCTCCTCGGAAGCCTCAATAGCAGCATCCTCATCCTCACCTTATTCCATCGTTGTAAACACAAACCAAAATAAGGATGAATGCTATGTTGAACATAATGCAGAGTAAGATAAAAACTCCTTACCTGGTGATCTTGGGGTCGATTCCACAAAAATTGGGAGCTAGACTTCCCACCAATTCACATAATTCCTCACATCATACTCTTCCATATTAGTTATAGAGAATGAAAGCTGGTTTAGTGTTTCCTCAATCCTAACTATATCATCCTTAGAGTAAGCAATCGAGTCTATTCCATATAAAAGGGTGGCAGAAGAATCTATGATATCAGGAGGAACACCCAAAAGAAGAACGAACTAGTGACCACAGAGGAAGGATATGTACAACTCAAAGCCTAAAGAAGTATAGGCCAAACCACCATAAGGATTGAAAGCAAACCTGACTCCATTAATGAGGGGTTTAAGGGATGTAATCAATAAAAAAATATGTTTTTCTATCAGCTCCTAGAAAGGGATAAAGAATTGAAGCCACTTGGGCTTTTCATAACAATCTTTGAAGAGGTACAAATACTTAACATCTCTCTTTTTCAGCTGGGTAAAGAAGGACCTAAGTTCAATCTCAGACTAAGAGCTCTCACATCTCATCAAGTGTATGCTAACATCAAAAACTGAAGAAAGGGGTGGTTGGGGATGATGGTCATTTTGCTTGGGGAAGTATACAAAGAGCCAACATTGAAGAAACCAAAAACTCCCATTCAAGTGCTTAATATGGTCCTTTTTAACACATCTCCTCATCTGAGCATATAAACTGCCTAAAAATATAGTCCCTAAAGCATAGTGGTCATCTTTGTCTAAAACCTATGCAAAGGGTATGTACTCAACGCTGAGCCTTCCTGAGGAAGGGAGAAAAAGATGTCTATATAGCATGACCTATAAAAAGGCAACATGCTCCTCAGAGGTCGATGGTCCTTTCTTGCCTACAAAGTTTTTAGTAGCACCATTATATGACTCAAAGGTCCTAGAAGAGAACTCTAACTTGGGGTAGTTAGACTCATCAATCAAGCAGATTATGTCTTTCCTTAAGATAAGCAGTCTAGTATTGGCCAAACATCAAGCAATGTAACAGTCATATGGCCAAAGGGAAAGATAAATGTATTATTGTTTAGAGCCCAAAACCCAATAGCTATAATAAGAAGCTTAGGCAAGTGATACACATCCCTTAAAGTTATTACAACCAGTTGGGAGATGCCTAGCTAGTCCCATTTGCGACTATAATGCTCCCTCAGCTGAGTAACCCACATACCTCATTTTGGAAAAGGCTTTACCTAGGGCTGTCTGGCATCACGAGCTGTGATACTGGAAAGATAAATCATCTCATCAGGGTGTTCTAGATAATGAACTTGAGGGCTTCTTTTTGTGAGATAGTTTAGGAGTCAACACTGGTACTTTTTTATCCTTACCATGATAAGTAAATCCCCTATTACAAAGAAAGATTTCACACTTGGTGTGTTAGCAGTGTATGCCTTAGAGCTTACACTCAGCATGTGAATATAAACAAAAACATAACTGGCTTAAGTATATATGTTCTTTAAATGAAAACATTCCTCATATCGAATGTCCCTTAAGTATTCTATAGGGAATCTATTCTCAAAGAGTTTAGAATATGAGTGACAGATTGCCCTTTATACAGATGCTTTAAAGGTTGTTCATGGTTATAAGATTATTGGTAGGGACGCCATTAATCTGGAAGACTATCACCTCTATTATCATCCATGATAAGTATGAGATACTTATTGGTATGGAGGTAGTGAGTCTCATGCTACAAACATGTGATTTTGTGACAACACATAGGTATACTCATGGTATGAGTGAGTTGACCAGTGATGTTAGAAGATGGATACATGGGTCATTACCTACTAATCTAGATCACATCATCTAGATCGTGATTATGCATATAATCCTTAGACTTAAGGTGACATGTTATCTGGCATATTGATGGCTATGGTTTATTACTGCTTATATACCGATGCTATTCATGCATTGGTATATGGTATATGGTGACCATAATCAATGGTATGTTAGGATAAATGTTTAACCAAGAAAGGATTCATTAACTTGGGTAACCAAGGAAATAATCCTATGACTTTTAGTTGTTCTTGATATGCAAATCTCTGGCCATAATGGATAAGGTTCACTAGAAAGAGTTTCTAGTAGGAACCGGATTTATCGAGAACTCACATTGGATAGAGGTCATAAGATCTAGCATATAGGGTTAAACTATTCCATAACCCTAGCTAAGATTGGGAATTCGTAATGAAGGAAATCAAGTGCACGATAATTATGATCGAGAGGTCCATGCTAATGTCAAGGATATGATCACCTACATTCATTTTCTAATTAGGTAGTCATGACATGTTATGCTAGACATCACCCACAACTTATGGGATTAGGTGAGGAATTAGGTTAACACACTTGGTGGGAAGAAAAGAGTTTTCTTTATCCCATTGCTAATTAAAACATAAACCTAGTAAGTCATATACCATATAGTAATTCCCATTAGCTTATATGTATCATATTAATGATTAATTAAAGAGTTTAATTAATTTTAATAATGATTGAATTGAACATGTAATTAAATTTACAAAGATGCTAACATGTCTTGATGTTTAATTCATAAAAGAAAATTTTCAATTATTTCTTAGTTTGTATGAAATTCAAATGGGTATGACTAATTGAAATGTTTTAGACAAACAAATAAAATAATTAAGCTTAACATAAGATGTTAGCTTAATCCATATGAGATGTGGTTAATTAAGGTTTAAAGGTGATTCTTACTAATTATAGCCTTAATCTTGTTGACTAATTGACTAATCTCATAGTCAATAAGTCAACAAGACATGATCCCCCTTTTCCTCCTTAATTTAAGGAAAAGGAAAAGAGAGGGTATAGGCTATATAAGGAGTGTGTGTATCATCTTTTGCCTAAGTAAATAGATATAATCACTATTCATAATCTTCTTCCTCTATTATCTTCTCCATGAGTTAAAAAGAGAAGCTCTCTAAGAGTTATAGAGAGAAAGCTTTAAATTCACACTAAATTGAGTGAGAAGTTTGTTTTGAAGAAGAGTTCTTCAAATACAAACTCTTTTTCAATTAACCTTTGAGAAAGGAATGTGGAGAAGCATTCAAGTCCAAAGCCATCCTCAAGTTCTCAAGTAAAGGAGCAATGATCAAACATTTGGGTAACCAAAGAGAGGAGATTCAAGCTTCTTAAAGAGAACTAGAGAACAAGCTTTTAGGAAAAGCTAGGTCTGTTTCTTGCTAAAGGCATCACACTTGAGGAGTTTAATGAAGGAGGGCGAGCGGTATTTTTACTTCAAACCTTTCTTTGCTCAACTTGTATTTTAAACACAATTAGTGAAATATCATTGGTTGAAGTTATGAGTCTAAACTTTAGTTTATACATTTATCAATGAGTTTGATAAATGACTAGACCCTCAATGTTAAAAGAGTTTTAACATAGTGAAAAATTCTAAGGATTTTGTTAAAAGATTTTTGACAAAATGTTTTTACTCAAACCCTAGGTTAGGGAAAAGTTTCAAAGAGTTTGAATAATTACCTAACCTAATTTTGTTAAAAGAGTTTTAGAAAATTTTAGTTTTCAAAAAAGTTTTGAAAATCGAAATTCGAATTCCCTTTCCCCGAGGACTCGTTTCTCCGTAATTTTTTAGCTTCTACTGCGTGGCTCATATGAATTTCATCCTTCAAATGGTCTTAGACCCACTTAATTTGTTTTGGAAAACCATGGTTGTGTTGGCATGTTTGTTGGAGGAAAAAACTATCAAATTATGCTTTTTTTTTAAATTTCACTGGCATGAAGATTGCCTGTGAAGTAAAAAAATTAGGTACTGCATGTTCAGTCATGGCCAATGTTCACGCCCGAGAGCATTGCCCGTAACGTGAATGGTAGGTTGTATACCTTGGAATATGGCATTTTTCTTCAGTTACGACCTTTGTTCACGCCCTTAAAGTTTGCTCGTGAGACCCTCAAGGGCAATCCTCACGCCTGTGACTAGAAGTTAATGTATTGTATTATTGGCAGTAAGCTCTTATGTGGTCACAGCCAATGTTCACGGCCATGATGATTGCCTATTAGGGTCATCATGTTCGTGATTTTTTCCCATGACTAGTACATAAAAGTCTGGATTTTGGAAAATTTCACATCATGGCCAATCCTCACGCCCGTGATGTCATAGTGATTTGGGATTTTGAAGTTCAATCTTTTAATCCAAAGTTACTTATCTCAAAGAGTTTGGGATGTTATTTGGCCATTGTCCTATGTCTCTAATTAGCATATTTAGACTTCAAAGCAATGAATATGAGATATTCAAGTTTTGGAAGAGTTCTAAAAGGTTGAAGTACCTAAACACATACCTAATGTATAAGAGTTATAAATTATTGTTATGTGTTTGTAATGGCATAAATGGGTGATCATGGACTTTTAACTTAACAATTAATATTATGGAGCTTGTAATATTCTTTTATTATATAAGGGATTGTAATTAAGTGTTAATTGCTAGTTTAGGATTTCAAATTCATTGAGCTTGTGGGCAATCTTTTCTTTGTAATCTCATCTTAGTATGCCAAGGATACTTTTGTATACATGAGATGTGGAGATGCAAGAGCAAAAGAGGGTTTAACCCGTGAAGATGCCTAGTGGGAGCATGAAGATTACAGTAATATTAGAATGCTTGTAATTTGATAACCTAAAACCCTTACTCATTCCTTGTGGCTGGGAATTGAGGCCTTAAGTCCATGATCATGCCTATGTGTATTATTGACCATTTTATTGATATATATAAGATATATATTATGCATGATATGTATGTAAACTGGATAATGTGCAAAGTAAGACCTAATTCAATAAGGCTTTAAAATGTTCCAAAGTTTAATATTAAATCATGGCTCTCCATTGGAGCAATGAATCTTTGAAACATGTTTCCTAACTTGTTTTCTTGAATTCATTGTATAGCATGAGATGTTATGAGTATGAGATACATTGTATGGAAATAACAGCAATGCATACCTGAGTTGTACGATGTTTAAATCATCATACTCACTGGTCCAATGGGTTTGACTTAACTAATGTGAAAGGCCAAGAACGGCAATGTGTACCTGAGGTTGGAAGCATTAGGAGCCAAATAGATTGAATCTCACATGAGATGTGATGAATAAGAGTTGTTCACCTTATAAGATTTCAATCAACCCACTAGAGGTTCACCGCAATGGAATCTCCGTTTCCTATTTTGGAAATGTAGGATTAACCAAGTTAGTGGGAGTACTACCTTGATTAAAGACTAAATCAAATAGTAGATTTACTTTTCACATAAAATAAAATGATCTTATTATTTTCCGTGGTTATTTTGATAACATGAACAAATCTTGTCCACTGAATAAGCATAACTAATGAATAAAATTCATGTAGCCAAACTATGTGGATTGGTTGGGAACCTATAATTTATCATAACTTATGAGATAAGTATGAATAAAGAAATCCACATAGGAAGCTTCTCACATAGCAAAGGAAAGAGTTTCCATTGCTTGGAAAATTAGAAGTATCTTGTTAAAGGTATTTAGAATATCTCAAGGATAATTGCAAGAACAAGAGATTAATGGACCTTGAAAAATGGACAATTTTCAATTGTTCTACTTCTCATATTCCATTTAGTTCATTATTATAGAGTTTGGAGAAATGGGAAGTAATCTGATTATTGGGACAAGTGTTGTTTCAAGAGCAATTGGATTAAACCCTATTGATATGAGATATCATGTTTTTGTTGAAAAATAATTTTTTATGTACCTAATGTCATCAAAACATTATTTCTTAAACCAGTATGAGTTTTGAACTCAGACTTTAAGAAATATGTCTCTGTTATTAGAATAGAGTTATTGACATGGGTTATACTTAATTGTTTCTATTATGAAATAATGGAACAACAAAACATCTCCAAGCTTAAGTAATATTAATTCCATGGTTAAAACATAATCCTAATTTGAAAATTAATTTAGCCTCTTAGACTAGGTCATTTAGCCAAACATAAAGATTTTAAGGTTGGAGAACATAGGGATCCTAAATAAGAAGTGAACCTACTCTGACTTATGAATCTTGCATCAAAGGCAAAAGTGACTAGATCAC
>CAOJBK012252256.1:0-15787 GCA_948294925.1 Codiaeum variegatum
TCAAGGCAATGATGAAAAATAAGCACAAACTTTCGCCGCCACCCCTCCCCCCCACCCCCCCACACACACACACACACTTATTTCACACATTATCCCTAATGTGTTAAAAAGAACAGAAAGAAAGGAAAAAAAAAGGAAAACTTGCCTTTGTTGTCTTTTTCAAAATCTCGTGTTGATTATGCAAATAATGTGTGTGTGCATGTATATTGATGACCAATTCATAAATAAATATCAGAGAGAAAATAAGAACAACAATTATGAATTCTAAGATTTATCAGTGTCCTTGCAAAATTGGAAGTTTTATGTTGAAAAACAAAACTGAAATCACATTTTTAACATAGGCGACCTGGGAAAAATTTACGCACACGGTGCGTGCACTTATTAGTTTAGCACATGCCTCTTTTTCAATTTTAAACAGAGATATGCACGGGGCTACAAAAATTTCGGCACGGCCTGTGCATAAGCCCATGCAGATCTTTGTGTTAAGTAAGCAAAATTTTCCTTTCAAACAATAATGCTCATGGGGCCTTTAAATTTTGACACGGCCCGTGCCCATGACAGTTCAGCCAGTGCGAGTTACTGTTTATAGGAAACTTTAAGGAAAAATTTTCAATTTTTATGTACCACTTACTACAAACTTGAATACCCATTTTAGCTCCTTAAATCCAAAAATTCCTACAAAATCACAACTCAAACGCAACCATACTCGTGCATTATCTCTTGACAAAGAAATTAAAAACACAAAATAAAAAGGAAAACAAACTAACAAAAAATTTAAATCAGTAGGTTGTCTAGCACCCGACACTTCTTTAACGTCGTCTTAACTAGACGTTGAGATAGGATAAAACTACCTTTGAAGCATTAAACCTCTCAACATTGAACCCAAATTTATTACATTTAAAATAAGACATTCCAAGGGTACCATTCCAACATTCTTTCAAATTTTCAAGAAAGAATCAACAACAAACTTATGTAACCAAATAAGATTACCTTTTTCATTCAATTTCTTTCTCCTTTTCTTATCTTTCTTACTTGTTTTTGGCTTGCCTTCATCTTGGCATCCATTCTCACCTTCAAGCTTTGGTGTGCTCATAAACTCTTGAACTGATTCATGCTTTGCCAAAATTTCAGCTTGATCATAGGGTTTAGGCACCATAATTTTCTACACAACACAACTCTCAAAAGAAACACAATTAACCATATCAATATTATCATAAAATGGCGTAGGGTTAACAATAGTTTCACATGATTTAACTTCTTGATGTGCAATAGTGTATGCATGAATTTTGGGCAATTGAAAAACAATATGATCGTTACCCACTCTTAAGGTCAAATTTCCCTCATATACATCTATGATAGCTCTAGCAGTTGCTAAAAATGTTCTCCCTAATATAAGTGAGTTTTCAACAATTTCATCCATATCAATCACCACAAAATCAACAGGAAAGATAAATTTTCCAATTTTAACCAACACATCCTCAACTACCCCCTTGGGATAAATAATAGGTTTATCAGGTAATTTAATTGTGAGATGAGTTGGTTTAAATTCTCCTAAACCTAAAGCCTTAAAAACTTTTAAGGGCATAATACTTACACTCACACCTAATTAGCTAATGTTTTCTCAATATTTAAACTACCTAAGAGATAAGGAAAAGTAAAACTTCTTGGGTCTTTAAGCTTTAGAGGTAGCTTAGTAACATTTCAAGAGCTTTCTTCAGATAATTGCAAAATGGACTCCTCCTCCAATTTCTTTTTCTTCTCAAGCAACTCCTCTAATGCTTTCACATACTTAAGCATCTGCATCAAAGATCTAACAAAAGGCATATTTATATGTAATTGCTTAAAAAGATCAAGAATCTTACCTAGCTGGGTATCCAGATAATTTTTCATAAAACATGCAGGAATAGGAGGTGCATACTTTGATAGATGAATTTCTGAATCTATGCACTCCTCCTTCTTCTCAACCAACTTTTCCACTTTCTCAAACTCAACAACCTCAACCTCAACCATTACCTCTTCATTCTCATCATGATCCATTTGAATGACAGAAATAGTTTTAGGTTGCTCAGGTTGACTAGGCAACCTACCCCTTTGGTTTACTTATAGTTGAGTTGCTACTTGACACACTTAATTAGTCATTTGGCCAACTTCAGTTTCAATTCTCATTAATGATGCCTCAAGTGAATCCAATCTTCTATTTGTGGCCCTTTGAGCTTGATTACTATCTTGAATAAAGGTGTTCAAGCTAGTTTCTAAAGTAGACAACCTTTGCCCAAAATTAGAAGACTCACCTTGGTGTTGTTATTGAAATTGTTGTAGTTGATTATTGGTCCTCCAACCAAAATTAGGATGATTATAAGGATTATTTTGAACCCTTGGTTGGAATCCATCTAAAACTTGAGCTTCCTCAAGCTCACTAGTCATAGAATCAAAACCAGATGGACAAATTAGCACAATGCCCATAGAGTCTGCATGCCTCATATATCTTAGAAACATGAACCAGTGTACTCCCTTGCTTCTTCAAAAACTCAACTTGGTGAGTCAATTCTTAATTTTGTTGAACCATGTCTTTACCATGTGGAACCTCATGTGCAATTACTCGTCTATCCCTCATACTCTTTTACTGGGAATTAGATCCAAGAATTTCAAACAATATAAAATCCTCATATGGAGTTACCTCACTCATTGAACTTCTGGTTGCGTTGTCAACAATCCCTTGGTTATGATAAGTCAATCCATCATAAACAAATGATTTAAAAATTGTAATGGATAGTGTGGACATTGAATTTGTAACATCTTAAAATGTTTCCATACCTTATGAAAAGGCTATCCTTCTAGCTGAGTAAAAGTGGCGATCTTTGTATACAAATCAGCTGTCTTTTGATGAGAATAAAAGTCATTAACCAATTGATCTTTGGTCAGACCTTGTATAGGAATGGTCTAAATAATTGAATAGAAATCTCTAATAAAATTGAGATGGTCCTTATTGGCCATCCCATAGAACGACGCTAGAATATTATAATGGATGGATTTTAACTCATAATTTTGGGATGTCATGTCCAAATGGATGTAAGAAGTAGCCATATCAATGACAGGCTTAGTAAATTCCTTCATCAATCTCTTTTTGTTAGCCATGATTCTTGGTTGATTAGCTACTACCTGGTCCTGCACGTTATCAACAAAAAGGAAAAATATCTCCTTTAAGAGATCTCCTTCCATTTGTAAAATACAGAAAATAAAAGAAAATAAAATAAAAACAATAAACTAAAAATTAAAGAAACAAATAAACAAAGCAATAAAGCCTAGCAAAATCTTTTATCAAGGTCCCTAACAATGGCGTCAAAAACTTTTTCACCTAGAAATATACTAACAAATAGCGACTGTAAGCATACAGGCTATTGTAATAAAGGATGAGAACCCAAGGTCGTACTCCCAAGGAACAACTTATCGTGAATAAGCTTAATCAATTTGTTTCTTTAAGCAAAAGTAAACGTAAAAGAGATTTTGATTTGAAATTGAAAAAAAAAAGAAGTAAAGAAGATAATAAATTTAAAGTAAGCAAGTAATAAATATAAATATGCAATGTTATGTGCGTGTCTAGAGAAATTAACAATCCATAATCTATCCTTTATGATTTCAAACTATAAATTATATTATTTAGGTTTAACAATCCAAGGTTCAATGCAATCATTCAACTAGAGCTTATCCTAGTCTAGCTAATGCATTCATAGATGTAATCTAGAGAAAACATGCATCAATCAAAAGATTTAAGACTAATACTTATGAACCAAATTCATTTTAGAATCTCAATTGAATAGTTCCAGATTTAGACTTCCACTCTCACTGCATCGTCCAAACCCTAATTAAACTAATTGGTGATCAAGCAATCAATTTATAATCATTAAACCAATTCAATCAAGTAAAAGTTAAACGTAATAATAAAACTCACAATAATTAATCATATCAAAACTATTTCATTCTTCAATCTCTAGACAAAGACAAATTTAGTTCATGATTGATTTAAAACATAATGAAATCACAATAATTCTAAGAGAAACCATATTTAATACCCTTAACACAAATAAAACTCATAATTAAAGTAATTATGTAAAAAATAAACCTCAATTAAAAGTAAAAAAATCCAATCTCCTTGGAGAAATTCAACTACAATGTTTTATAAGAACTAAATTGATGAAAAACAAAAGAAAATAGTGAAAAATAAAGAAAACAAAGAATGGACAACAAACTCTCAAGCAATCCTAAACTAATTCTCTCCAAACTTGTTTAGAACGGCTTGGAGTCTCTCTCCCCAATCTCTCAAGTCTTAGAATCTTTTATATAGTGTATCTTTTGAGGGATAGGGTACAACTTTGAGTTGGAAAAGAATACTAATCGAAATAGGAAATAAATAACTTAAAAACTCGTGATAAAACTTGTACGAGTAAAAATATCTAGATTATGAGTCAATTTTAGACTAGAAAATGCTATAATTTGACTTTTTGGTCTTTAAAAAAGTTGTATATCTTTCACTTATATTTCTAATGATATCTTATTCACCTCAATCGAACATTTGTAGCTCAAGTTATTCTCAAAATACTAAAAATTATCAAAGTTGTCAGATTTTTGCTACGACACACGACCCCTTATAAAATTCACATGGCCCGAGCATAAAATTTGTACAGTTGTGCACTAGGCCATGCCAATCTCTAGAACTCATAATTTTTGGCTGAATTCATCACACAAAAGTGCACAGGTCACCGCACAACTCCATAGTGGATTTGCATGGCTTGTGCCGCTTAAAAATGCTCCAAAACTCTTCAAGAACACTCCAAATCATGCTCCTTTCAAATCCATTTACTTAAGAACTCTGTCTTTTGATCAAATAACTTTGTTTTTGTACAAATTTCTTGACTTTCTCTAAAAACCACTTAACAAACATATTAAACACAATTTTTGGGCATAAAAATCAACTTAAATATTAAAAAATATATATATAAAATTGTGCACAAAATAACAAGATACCTTTGGAACTTTTGTCTTGACTAGGAAGAGTGCAATTCAGATGAAATTTTTACCAAGCTTTGAAAGGATGATGTTTCTGTACATAATATATGTTTTTTGCAAGAACTCTCTTCCATATTGAATAGGCAACTGGGCAGTAGCGCAAAATGTGTTCAACATCTTCAATTATACTCGGACAGCAGTGACAGAATGAGTTTTGAGTGAAGCCTCTGTTGTATTGTTGGGCATTGCACAACAGCTTTTGGTGATACATAAGCCATAAAAATGCACAGACTCAATATGGCACCTTAGTTTTCCTGATTTGCTCCCATACAACGTCCGTCATCATGTTTTCATTCCTAATGAGTAGGTTGTAAGCTGAACTGACAATGAACTCCCCTGACTTATCCTTACCCCAACAAATAGCATCTTTGCTAAATGGGTAGGGGTTAACAATAAAAGCATCAATTTTATTATTAATATTTTTTGGGAGATATTAATCAATTTTCCCCCAATCTCAGCCCGCTCCATTAATCCAAAAATCATGAACTAAATTATGAACGATATCAATTAGGATGTTAAGCTAAATGTGATTAATTAATAGCTCATCGATGATCTAAGTATCAATCCATAACTTTGTTTTAGCTCCATTGTGAATCACCCATTGAGAACCTTGATTAAGTAAGGGTATCGCTTTAAGAACTGCTTTCCAAAGGTTAGACACACCATTGCTTCTCATGTTTGTTGAGAAATCCACTAGCCCATGCATGTATGTGTGAATTAACACTTGTTCCCAAAGACTATCTTTGCTCTTGATGATATGCCAACCCATCTTCACTAGGAGTGCTAGGTTCATTTGATGACATTTATGAATACCAAGTCCTCCGTGCTTTTTAGGTTGAGTGATAATGTCCCATCCAACAAGATTAATCGGCCTCTGCTCACTATTTCCTCCCCAAAGAAAACTTCTAATGGTTTTTTCAATTTTGTTATAAACAAAAATAGGGAGGAGATTAGTTTGCATGGTAAAAATGGGAATGGCATTTAGTATCGATTTGACCATAGCGAGTCTCCCTTCCAAAGAGAGAAACTTCATTTTCCAACCCTCAAGCTTGTTGTTGACCTTGTCGATAATATAGGCATATGTTGATTTTGAGGTTCGACTATGGATTGATTGATTCCCTAAGTATTTTCTCAAGTTGTCTGCCTTAGGCATGTTGGCCATGCTCGAAATGATATTTGCAACGTTAAGATTCATGTTAGAGGAAAAGAAGATATTTGACTTGTTAAAGCTTACCTTTTAGCCCGATGCCTCGTTGAAGGTATTTATAATGGTTTCCATTTGATTCAGAGTCGCTTCTGCAAATAAGATAAGACCATCTGCAAAAAAAAAAAATTGAAATGTGTTCTTGTTCCAATCCTGCAAAATCAACCTTCTAAAAAAAATTTGAAATGTGTTCCTGTTCCAATCCTGCAAAATCCTGGTTGAGGATTTGTTGGATACCATCTATACGGGCTATCAACCTTCTCTTCCTTCCAAAGATATTGCCAAATGTGTTCCTATTCCAATCCTGCAAAATCAAAGCCAAATTTGAAATGTTAGCAAAAATGTTTTCATTTGAATTCCAATTTTGACTAACCACATCTAAGAAGGAAGAGTGAGATAGTCAAGGTGATTGGAATTTAAAAGGCTTAGGAGTAGAAATGTGATGTCTCTCACTCAAAAGGAGATGCAAGGGTGAGTGGCCCGATTGATAACGAGGCAAGTGTTTCACCACTGCAATGGGGAACAGATTACGCCATTCGATGTTTGAGAGAGATCTATCAAGTCTAGCAGCCTTGAAAGTGTTCCCTGAATCACCTCTGGCCTAAGTATACTTATTACCAATAAAGCTTAAGTCAATCAAACCATTGTTAAAAATCCAATTATTAAAGAAAGAAGTTCAATAATGTGAGTAAGCTTTCTTATTGCTGACTTCCTCAACAGAAGTGACCAAATTAAATCTCCTATAATAGTCCAAGGCAAATTTAAATCAAAATTATGAGCATTATGGTCCTGCCATAAGAGCTTTCTTAAAGAAAAATTAAGGCTGGCATAAATAATTGACAGTAGCTAGGCTTGCATATTGGGATTATTGATACTAAGAAGAACATGTTGAGGGTGAGTGTGAACAACATCAATATTGAGTTTGTCCTACTAGAACACCCAAATTCCTCCACTGAAACCTACAGCTTCAATACGCAGCCATTGATCAAACGTGATTTTCTTGCAAATTTTATTAGCTTGCACACTGCTGGTTCTGGGTTCAAGAATTCCCAAAATTTTTGGGTGATGTCTGATAATGAGGTTGAGAGCACGATGGAAATTGCTCAAAACCACACCCTGACAATTCCAAATGATAATTGACATTGACATGATAAAAATAGCAATTAAAGAATGAGAAAAACAAAACAATCCAAAAAAATTGAGGTATAGAATGGAAAACTCAATTCATTGCCCGTCCAGGCATAAATTTGGACACCAACTCATGTGGTTCCATTGCCATATCTTCAATTCCATCATCATCAAATTCTTCATCATTAAGCTACTCCTATAACTGATCTGTTGCCTCTGGTTTGTTATCTTTATGATGTAAAAATTGTTGTCGTAGGTCTTGGTGATGTTCACCCAAGGTTGAAACAATATATCTATTATTATTGTGATTCGCATGTGAACTGTTAATGATTGTGGTTCTCTGGACATATCTAGTTTTAAGATCACCACATACCATAACATGTTCATCCTCGACTGCTGCTTATTTAGAACTACCTTGTCCCTATGATTGATCTTTGCTCTCGTTAATTGCAGACCTAGCATGTAAAAAAGGTCTAGACAATGTCGTATCTGAGCATTTAGTGGAAATAAGGAAATTCTAGTTATGTGGTGCCGTGTTGCTCTGAAGATTATTATTTTGATTCACCTTACTCAAGTGGGCTTGGGGCTATTGCTGGACCTGCACATTGGGCCTTCTCCTCACATTATTCTTGAGCCTAGTCTAGTACTTTTGAAAATTAGGTAACTCATCTAAGTTATCGTTGTTCGCTGCTCCATGAAAGGAAGTTTCCTCAATATTACCTAAAGCCCCAAACCTTGAGCCTGTAATCTCTTTTTGAAAATTGACAACACGTTTAGCTCTTCTTTCCTTCTCATGATTACCATGATTATCCTCCCTCAAATCTTGGGTTTTAATATTTTTCCTATTAATTTTTTTGGTAACCATCACCGAAGACCAAAAGGTTCTAAAACCTCAGGCTTAGTATGCTTGTTGAATCTTTTTCCTTGATTTTTGCTTTCCATTTCTGCATCTTTTTAATTATTTTCCTTTTCCGTTTGATATGCAACTGGTGGCTAGAGGGTCGGACAACTATCTTTCTAGTGACTGTACTTGCCACATTTGAATCAAATCAAGTGAAGATCTTCATATTCCAAATGCCTAATACATCCATGAAGCTGAAACTTGGATACCTGTGGTTTTGACATATCAATCTCAATGTAATTCCTTGGAAATATTCCTCTAGTAGCTCTTGAATGGTTTGATCAACTTTGATGGGCTTTCCAATTGTAGCTGCTACTTTAATGAGAAAGGTGTGATCATAGTACTCTATAGGGAGACATGAGATTCTAACCCAAACAAAAAGTTTGTCCACCACGTCATTATCCGGATCAAAGTTAGGATATCATGGTCTAATGGTAAGATAGTGATCTGCAATCATCCTTGGTCCTTAAAAACAAGTGTAATCATAGTCTTCTTTACTATTGAATTTGACCAAATAAAATCATTTGTCAAGGGCAATTAAATCAATTCGTGACTTAGGATTCCATAAGGCCTTTAATCTTCTTAATATGAAATTGTATCCTATCATTCTTCCAAGAAGACGAATGATAAGTGTGAGTCTCCATGGTTTGCGTAATCTTATTTTTTTTTCTTCTTTAGAGATCTTTACCACTGAGCATTCATTCTCCTCTTCATCATTGTCATCATCAGAAATGTATTCCAATTCACCTTCATCAACTTTATCCATTCCCAATAGGGATTCTTTGAATGATTTTTTTGGTTCCTCTTTTGATTTATCATGGTGATTACACCCATCTTTTGCATTGCTTTCTTTTTCATCACAAATATCAGCAGTCTCCATAACCATTTCAACATCAAAATATTCACAAGTATCATCTTCATTCTCACCATCAGCTTTAACTTTTTTATTGCTACGAATCAATTAATCCATTTCCTCAGCGGATCTAGCATTCTCCTTCGTTTTCTCTATAGAGGGAGGAGAGGCCATAAAGAGAGCTATAAAAATTACATATTTATAATTTGTTTTATAAAATTAAATTCCTAGACTTTTATTTTATAAAACCCTAAAGATATCTAATGAGGAAATGAGTTCTCTCATTGATCACAGTCACTTAAATTGATTGAAAACATATTGGTTGATAATTCATTTCCACCATTGAGATCCCAAAGCTAAATCTAACTTCACATTTTCCCTCCCATCTGCATGCCTCCTTGAGTAGAGCTTAGGGAGGTTGGTGGATAACATCATTGTTGTTTGAATTTTATCATTACAAAACAAATGCTCATAAAATGAAGCTAATCCTTATTTTTAGGAAGAATTAAAAAGAATGTTTTTGCTCATCAATGATGGCAATCCAAGGTTGATGTGAACCATATCATAGAAAAATAAGCCTTGAATTATTTAGAGTAGAGGATAAGATGTTGATTGCAACAAAGTTTGAAAGACCATAACTTTCAGTGTAAAAAGAGTTACGGAATCCAAAGCATATTAAATTGAAATTCATTTAGAATGAAGTTATAGAGCTCACGTATAATGACTCAATTTTTGAACCAAACTGGCTGATTAAGTGGACATTTAGATTGAGGAAATTTAACTGATAAAATTTATACAATCCATGGATTATAGAGAATTCTATCATTTGGTTTCATTTTTTTGGATTTCACATTCTCTCATTTTGGTGGGAATTAAAAACCCACATAAGGAGTGAGAATGTTGAATTTTCCTTATTTTTCTCTTACACAATTTCATTTTATTTACGAAAATGCCATAGAAATCCATGGATTTTAAATTTTATATCAAATAAGATATTTTAACAATCTCAGGATTTTACATTCTTAGGTTTTTATATTTCCATGATTATACACAATATCGAGATTTCACATTCTCTCAATCCAAACGATCTCTAAACTAATTATAGAGTTTCCCTCTAAAAAAAACCTAATTTTAAAGTTTCTAAAATTTTAGACTTTTTATTTTTAATTTTGGATTTTTATTTTCTATTTTGGGCCTACTATAAAATTAAAATTTATAACACATAAACACTTAGTCTGATATTAAAATGCAACTTTAAACAATTGATCCAAATTCAAATATACTACTCTAAAAAAACTAAAATTGAAATTTTTTTAATTGCCAAAATCATATTAATTAGTTTTGAAAATTTTCACTCGGTATCCAACCTAAGAAAATTTTAATTTGACGTGTCAAGTTCCCTATCAACCAACAACTAAAGGAAAATACCAAGACTTTGATGGTTTATTATAGATAACATGAAATAATTTCATTCAAAACTTAAAATTAAAATTTTTAATAATTAATCATTTTGATAATTTTCATTTAAAAGTTTAAATTAAATAAAAAATTATTTAAAATGATAAGTTAAAATTTTCAATTTAAAATAAATTATTAAAATTTTAAATATTTTTATAATTTAAAAAATTATAACACTTATTTTATTAAACACTTAAAATTGAGAATTTTCAATTTTACCAAATGCTATCTTTGTTGAATTTTCATTTTCTTTCAAAAATCTCATTCTAAATTTGACCAAATAGTTTTTTTTTTTTTCAGAACAAAGTGTCCCATAAGATACCATTTGTATTGTTTGATGAGCTGAATAATGAAACGCTACTGATAATAGTCTGCTGAAGGATTGTCCATTGAAGCAGCGGATGCCTGAGGTTACTGACTTCTTAAAAACCCTTAAAATTTCAAAACTAATTAATGAGATCCTGGCAAACAAAAGATAAATCATTTACGCTTTTTGATGTTAAATTTTCAGTCTCAATTACTCCTCTTAAATTAGATGAAAAATAATTATGAAAAAATAATAATAATAATATAAAAATATTTTTCGATATAAATACATTGGTATATATTTTATGTTATGAATTAAAATTATTTTTTTATGAGCTAATAGTCAAATTTGGACATGAAAAACAAAATAGATAATTAGTATTTTAGAACAGAGGAAGTATGGTTTTTTTTTTTACTGTATAAATGGTGGAGAGCTAATGAGGCAGCTTATAAACTAAAGCATTTTAAAAATAAAAAGTAAGAAGTAATTAACTGTTAATAAATTTGGCAGAAGTAGCTTTTGGAGAGTTTATAAACTACTTTTCACATTTTATTTTTAAGATGTCTTGACTTATAAATTATCTATTAAAGCATCTCTAATAGATTATTTATCTGAACTAAAATTTTATTTTAGAGTCATTAAAAAAAAAATGTACATTTCAATTTTCTCTTTACTTTAAATTTATAGAGTAAATAGTTGATTTAACTCACTACATTTATACTCTTATAGAGTAAATAGTTGGTTTGACTCTACATTTACACTATGCATGATAACAATATGGGGAAGGGAAGGGAAGTTAATTTAAAGAGAAGGGAAGGAAGGACAGAGAGAATAGTACATATAGAACAACCCAGGTTGACCATTTTCGTATACGTACAAGGAGTCATTTTCGTATCTCTTTTAAGTATATATAGAACAACCCAACGAAAATGAATAGTATAAATGGTCAACCTGGGTTGTTCTATATATACTTAAAAGAGATACTCATTTTCGTATACGTACAAGGATTTCATCTGAGGTTGCAGCACTCAAAACTGGTTAAACCTTCCATTGATATAGCAAATCTGCAATGGTTTACTTACAGCTCAAAATCTAACTAGAAGAATTCTTCCTTGCAGTATAGGCTCGGAAAGCTGCCACTCCAACTACAGCAAAAGCAGCCCCAACTGTAATAAATTAAAACAGGTCTCAGTAAAGTTAATGCACATATAATCGAGTCTAATACATGTTTATGAAACCATGCGCCCGCGCACACAGAGAGAGATAGAGAGAGGGAGAGAGGATGAACCTGACACAAATAGAAGAGAGTGACTGACAAGCTGGCGAAAGTACTTGCGCTTCCTCCCAGCCTCAGTTGCAGGAATGTTTAAATGAGGGCGTTCTGCTGCACTTAAAATTCTACAGAACACGTTATTTGTTTCTTGCAATTTCATGCTGACAGGAATAGGAGCTTCTATTCCAAACACCTGACAAACCTGAAGAGGAATTTCAAATTGAAAAGAAAAACATGCCACAGTTACAAAAGGAATATTAAGTTCTTAAATCTACATTCTACATATGATGTGTATCATTAATTTCTACCTAATTAGAATCATGTGTGACATATGCAACAATGATGTCGTCAAGGCCAGAAAAGCATACCGCTACTGAATCTTGTACTGCCATGGGATAAGGATCCAAGTCATCCTTGGCTGCAACAAGAAGGCAGGGCACCCCATAACCACTCTTTTCACCATGCCTAGCTATCTCCACAAGCATCTCACAAGATCTCGTCCATGAATATTTATCAGAACTGCAAATAGAAATTCAATATCAGTAAATGTAGGATGTAACCTAACCCAGACAAATATTGACAGAGGCAGAAATTACTTTTGGCAGAGACATGATAAATTATCAAACTACATTGAATTATAATGACTGCATCATATATCAGATAAGTATCCAGCACTAAACTTACCTATTGTGGACATAACAAATGTGAGAATCAAACTTACCTATCGTAGACAAATACAGAAACATCATAGGCAGCCAAGGAGTCTTTATTCAACAAAAATTTCTTCACTCCTCCTTCAGGTATCTCTTGCAAAATAAGAGTCTTCTTGTTTCCCTAGACAAATAATTACATGAAAAAGATGACAACGCAGCTCAAATCTGCAACAACCTCAATGAAGACTTGTATATTTGTCCCATAGACGTCAAATTATACACATGAAGTGAACCAAAATATTTTTATTCATTTCTGGCCATGAAACCAAGTTAGAATAGTATATATAGAACAACCCAGGTTGACCATTTATACTGTTGCTACTCACCAAAACTTGGTCAACAACATTTGCTGCATAATGCTCTGCTATACTTGGATTGTGAATAGCAAATGGCCTGTGGCAGTACAAGCTCAGAATTGCTTAGCTTAAATGAAGTAGAAATGAAAGGAAGTACAAAGTCAATGAAGTCCAAAAGAAACTAGCCACTCCAAGTATGACTTGTGAAAGATAATAAACGATAGATGAAACTATCAAAGAGTATAAACAGATTGAGTTATTTTTAATATTGTAATAGAGTCAGATTGAACACCTATCCAAAAATGATTGCAAGAGAGCCGACTTTCCAGCATTTTTAGGACCAAAAACTAAGCAATGAAAAACATTTCTTTCTGTTCGTTGCTTTTTGCGATCCACTGTTCTTCTACGAGTAACACGGAGAGCTGAAGCAGGATTTCCACCATATCCAACATATATCAGATTAGCCAAACTGCTCTTTGGATCCAGCAATGTCATAAGATCCCACTGTAGCCACATATTCAAAAGTGGCAAATAGGTCAAAGATTATGAAATAATGGATTAAGAGTCCATCGAACAAAAAAAGGATTCACAATAATAATTATTATTCTTCCTCTCTTCCCTTCCTACACTGTTTTAATATAATAGCAGGGCAAGATAAACTTCCAATCAGTGTCCAAAATTAGGCTTCCAAAATTTCCTTCCAGTTTATGAAAATCTCATAATTGTAAAAGATTCATGAGTGGAAGCAACATCAACTCACATGAAATATACAAAATAGAAAAGACTTAACATATGACAGAGATTAAAGTTTCTGGCTTCTGGGATGCCTTATAGCCTAGGAAGAGAGAATCAATGAAAGAAGTGGGGAACTCACCTCAGATAGGAAACCTTTAAGGGTTAAATTCCTCTGTGTTGTTTTCTCTGCAGCATCCCTGTAAGGAGCCTCATTCCAAGGACTGAAATATCAGAAGAATCAACAAATATGAGAAAACTACAAAAAAGTGCTGGAGCCATTTACGCAATCCTAGCATCAAAAAGTTGTACAACAAACAATAAGAAAGATATAGTAAGCAGTCATTAGTTCGAGTTAATATGCGTGGTACAAATATAAGACCAGGCCATTTACACTAATTTCACTGTTGATTTAAATCAGAACAATTCATAAAATTAACCTAAATGTCTACTATGAATTTCACTTATGTCATCAGATGGTTCCATTAAGAGCATAGCAGTATTAAATTATAGAACTGTAGTTTTCATGTGTAAGAGTTTACCTCACTTGATATTTGACGGTGTGTTTACATAGTGGATATATAAAAAAGACATACTTATTGCTTGTATAGTTTCTAATTTATTTGCTGGTCCTTTTCTTTGGGAAACCATTTAAGAACGGTAGGGAGGGATGGGGGAAAGATCAATCCACTCAATTTAGTTTGCTCGGTATGACATACTAAACGTTTGTGAATATTTATAGTGTCAACCTAAAGTTTAGCATGGAAATATTCAATCAAAGATCTGTTGGTATGGCACAAGTGTATTAAAAGAATAGAAATGAAATATTTACATTTCATATTTTTGGCCAACTATTAGTTCTTGTGAAGATTTCTATGCAAAGTTACAAACCCAAGTACATCAGGAGTCTAACTTCTAAGATCCCACATGATAAATGTAAATATTAGCGAATTACAATGTTAAATCCATCCTTCTAAATGCTTCATAGCTTCAGGTTTCAATGTATTACTAATTTGACATAAAACTCAATTTAGGCTTAACTCCAAGTTAATTGGGGCGTGCTATATGGATTCGCCTTTTCCAATTAGAGCAATCTTGTGCCACATCTTTAGAAAGACGTAAGATCTCAAGGTCATTATAAATTATCCTCCTCCATATAAGTTTAGGTCTACCTCTTTCTTTTTACCTATATCTACTCTAATGTGCTCTACCTTTCCAACCAGTACGTTTAGAGGTCTACAACTCACATGTCAGAACAACCTCAATCTCACTTCCCTCAACTTGTACTACATAAACACAACTCTAATATTATCTCTAACACATTTATTATGAATTCTATCCATTATAGTGTGTTTGCACATTCTTCTTAGAATTTTCATCTCCATGCTAATCTTAGAGACTTATTACACATTTATCGCCCAACACCCACTCCCTATCACAGCTGGTCTTATCATAGGGCAATAAAATATTTCTTTCAGCTTATGTGGAATCTTTTGGTCACATAATACTCTAGAAGCACTCTTCCATTTCATCCACACCACTTTGATATGATGTATTACTAATTTGACATAGTACGGTGAAAATGCTATTTCAACAATAAAGGGCAATAACATAGCATGGTCAAACAACTAAACAAATGAGCTATGAAGCACGGACACTTCTAAAAGGTTATCTAATGCCTATCGGACACTCCGGGGACACGTACAGGACACGGAAAATCCGTGTCTCCTCTTTTTTTTGTTCATATGGAGACATGGCGGGAACACGGTACGGATACGGCGGGGACACGAAAATTTTGAAAAAAATAGATTTTTTTTTGTAAAAAGCTCTTAAAAAGTCTTAAAATTTATTAAAAAAA
>CAOJBK012252326.1:0-13390 GCA_948294925.1 Codiaeum variegatum
AAAAAAAAATAAGTCACAGAAGCTTAGTAAAAACAACTTAGCAAAATATACTTGTTTTACTTTCAGTGCACACAATTAGGGATCTAATGCAATGTAAGAAATTGAAAATAGTTATAACACAAGGGTTTATACTAGTTCAGCACACAGGCCTACATCCAGTCCCCAAGAACCAACAACTCTAGGAGTTTCACTAGTGTGCTCTTTTTCAATTGGCTAAAGCAAAGCCTTCTAGTTCTAACTGATTAGGGACCTAACCTAGGAGAACCAGCCGTTTCTCTAGTCCCTCAGAATTTTTCTAAGGCTTCTGAATACCTGTCACCTATTTCCACAAATAGATGAACCTCATAGACTTTCAATTGGGCGGCTATGACACCCCTAATACAACACATGCTTGATTAGGTGCCTGAAGGACTTGTACAACCAGCTTTGTTTTGAAAATAATACAAAGAAAAATAAAAATGTTTATTACAATATATCCTACAATGGATCAAATCAATGAAGTTTTAAAGAATATGTTGAGATGAAAGAATTTAATATGTAGAACTCAAGCTTTATATGATTTGAAATAAATGCACACTTGAGATGAAAAATAAATGCACAATAAATTCTTTCAAATGAATAAGAAAATAATAGATAAAGAAATTCAAGACAAATGATGGAAAGAATTAAATGTTGTTTTTGAAAAATCTGGAAAAATTAAAGCTCAAAGCTTTTCTCAATCACAAGCCTCTCTTTTTATTTCTCTGTGTTTGTTCCTTGTTTTGTTTAAAGTGAGAGAAATAATTTTTATAGAGATACTTAAAAAAAAATAGTTGTTAGGAAGAGAAATAAAATATTTTAAATTGAAAATTTTCCAACAGCTATATGTCACTCAATGAGTGACAGATTTGACATATGCTTTTTGCTAAAAAAATAACTTTTTAGTCCTTTAAACTTTTCTAGTCGTTTGAAGAAAAGGTTCGGTTCAGTCTATGCTAGGTCACTGATTATTCTTTCTTAACTTGTCAGTGGCCTAACATCTCAAGTCAGTGGCCTGATAAGTTAAGGATCTCATGCATGAAAAATTTTGGTTTCATGGAAAACCTATTTTATGCATGTGTATGTTGACAATGATCTATTTTACACTTTATCTAAATCTCGACTTTAGTTAGGCTTCTGATGGATCAGTTAGGTCACTGATACCAGCCTCTTAGGTGTCTAACGATCTGCCTCTTGAAGCTTGCTGACGCCAGACTGCTTTAGGGACCTAACAGCATACTACTGACTGCATAAAACTGTTAGTGGACTAAACATAATAATCAGTTTTGTGATCATCAAAATTAGAATGCTAAACTATATGAGGCTAACAGTTGCTCCCATTTTTCCACCTTTTTTGGCATGGGCTTGAAAGTTTGAGGTGCCTTCTCCTCGGGATTAGCCTTTTCCTTTGACACCTCAGGAGTAGATTTTGTTCTCACCACTTCTACATAGCTTCTCTCATGGGGATTTGTTGGGAATTGCAACCTTTGGTGAACTGTTCACTCAGAGTATTAGAGCCTTTGGTGAACAGGGCGCTTCTCCTCGCCATCAGTCAAAGTCTGCCTATTTTCTGGGGTCTGAGGTAGAGGGTAAATCTCATTTCTTTTAGGAATAACCTCCAATTTGACCATGGAGTTTGGACAAGTGAGACATACTTCATATCCCTTGTTCTCTCCCTCATGGGTTTCAACTTATGGGTTTTTTTTAACAAGATCAAGTTTCATCCTAGGCCGATCAAGTTGGCCTCCTGGCCTTCCTGGTCCTAGAGGAATGATAGTAGCCATACCCAACTTGATCCCAATCTTGGGCCCTTTCAGGAAGGGGGTTGTCTCTACCGCAGTCTTGTGTTTCCCAAGGAATAAAAGTCTACCCTCCTCGATGGCTTTCTGCACCACATTTCTAAATGCAATATAGTTGTTTGTATAATGTCTATCCATATTATGCCATTTGCATTACATCTTTGGTCTTTCCTCAAGATGGGGAATCACATGCCCAACACTTAGCTTGATCTGACCTTTTTTTAAGAGTAGGTCAAAAATTTCACCGGTCTTAGATATATCGAAGGCATACTCTTTAACTAACTTGTTCATGTATTGTCTCTTTTTATTTTGAGGCCTTACTGCGTGACATGAGAATGGAGCTCCAAATTTTAACTCGGCCACACAGATATCTGCCTCCTCTTCTGACTCAGACTCCTCATTCTTGGCTGAGCATTCCACCTACTCTTTTTACTCTTTTCCCTTGAGCAATCTTTCATAATTTGTCACTCGATCTAGCAGGTTATATAAATCATAAAACTTTTTCCCAAGGAATTTCTACTAAATAGCCATGTTCATGTCTCCAAAGGCTAGCTCCAACAACTCCGACTCTAGAACTCTCATAAGACGCTGAATTTTTAGCTTTTTAAATCTAGCCATATATTTCTCAGCAGCTTCCCCTAGCATCTGGGTGATTGTGGCCAAATCAGCCAATGTGGTGTTTGACTCCGAGCTATAAAACCCATCGGTGAAAGCACAAACCATTTTCTCCAATGAATGAATGCTGTCATGGAGAAGCTAGTTGTACCAGTCAAAAGCAGGGCCTGTGAGAGAATTGACAAACAAATTTAGCTTTAAAAAGCTATTATATAAAGCCTCACCTCATTCCACAGTAAACCTTGTCAAATGCTCCCTTGACTAACAGTTTCATACCTAAAAAATAGGGTGAACTCAGGATTTTTGTACCCCATGAGAATGGATTAAATGCATAAATGAACTTAGGGTATGGTTGTTTATGGGGGTCTCTGGGTGGCCTGCCTACCTGCACCCCCTTTCTTTGTAGTTGCCTGGCCAAGTCATTCTCATTCTTGTGACTAGCGTTTTGATACCCAGGAGTAGGCATTTGTAGCTGAGGATAAATCTCAACTGGATGTCCTTGGGGTGGATCATAAGCCATATGATTGCCCTGGCATAGGTATGGTGCATGATGTTGAATGGGATTCGGCATAGGTGCATACAATGGAGGCATAGGTTGTGGTTGTTACTGGGATCGACTTGGGTCCTTTGGGTGATATCCTTGGATGATAGTTGGAGCTGGGGGATATATTAGTTGCCCGTGATTCTGGTACCTGGTTGGGTCTTTTGATTGGTTACCCTAGCCAAGGGCTTGAATTGGGGAGGCACAGTCATGGTCTCTAGCTGATATGCTACACTAGGGGAGGCACAAGTTGTTGTTGTGAAAATCGGCCTTGTTCATCCTATGGCTGACCCTGGCTGGTACTCCATATTGCAATTCATTCTAAGGTGGTTGTTGCCAATTTTGTTGGGGAGGGGCCCCAGTTAGCAGCAACATCATTATACCTCATAGCTAGCAAGTTATTAAAATTGGTGATCGACTCGTTGAAGGACAACACAATATTGAACATTCGATTCTGTGCATCTTTGTTCTCCTCAATGACGGGACATAAGACCTGAGCCATTTGGTTCATAAGCCCCGTATATATGTCCATGTTAGCAGCCATCACTATAGATCCAACTCATTGAGGTTAGTGTTGGATAAGGATCTCGGCCTAGGCAGCTCGATGTCACGCTGAAACTCATCTTCAATTTCTCCCTCGGTTACATCATCTCAGAGAGGGTTTGGCAGTCCTCCTGATATTATAACCTCTCGAGGTTGAGTTTCCATATTTTGTTCGGCTGTACGTACAACCACAGGTTCGATGGGATCATTAGAAGAGTTACCGATTTTCTTAGTCTATTTCTATTTTTTACTTATCATATTATAATTTTAGGGAAATCCCACCAGGTGTGCCAATTCTATTCGCGTTTGAATTTGATTCCCGAGTTATTTAGGGCACTCAGGTCTGAATTTATCGGTCTGGGTAATTCTCAGTCCGATAGGTTTGAGTTCAAGGATTCCCTATATTAGTTTAGATAGGTTTTGAATCAGATTAATAATACAATATCCAAAGAAAGTTTATTTTAATCCCCAAATGATTTGTAGTCCAAACAATGAATGTTTTTGGTATTTTTAACTAAGTATAAAAGACTTAAAAGACAACAACGAATAAAGGAAAACAAGCTAACGAATACAAGTAGTAAACTTAAGCTCGGATAAATATCATTGAAGCTAGTAGTAGCATCGCAGTTGGTTCAAACTTTCTAAGCTCTGGCTGGATCTTCTCTCCCAGATATAGGCGTCGTCGTCGCTAAGGGCTTCTGATCCGAAGGAGCTGATTTGGTATCTAGGTTATCGCCGTCAACCCTCTCTCTGCCGGTAGAGATGTAGGTAGCAACCTTTACTCTAACAGATGAAACGACAGCGATAACAAGGATCAGAAAAGCTAAGTTAAATTCTACTCCTAGAGTTTCTTCGCTAAAGCAAATGATAGGTTTTGAATGATGACGATTCAATCAAAAAATCCTAAGGAGTAAGGTTCTTTATTTACATTCCCTTTTAAGGTGGTGGAATCCTGCCTAAAGCTGGTGGAGTGGGCCTATGCGTAGGTTTTGACTTCCTGACTTGGACCTCCAATTGGAAACTTCTTGGGGATTCAACTTGGGCCTTCACTGAGCTTTTTGAGAATGAGCTTTGGGGTCGACATCGGCCTGGGATTACTCCTCCAAACTCAGGCTTGATGGGCCTCACCTTGAAACCTGAATCCGTACACAACCTCTATTTAGGCCTTCGATTTATGAGGTATCACCATAGACTTCTAAATTGAGACCTATGGGTTGACGGCTTTTCCTCGCTCAGAGATGAGATTGGTCCCTTAAGACTTTGAGGTTGCTCCTGCTCGTTTGTGAATTTAATAATCTAAAATCTTAGACCGGTGTTAACAGATAGGAAGTGAGAATATTTTAGTTGCTAGTATAATAGTGACATTAATTTTTTTTTTTTAAAGAATTTATATATAAAAACATATGTACTGTGATGATGTAGATGTGAAATATGTTAATCTGACGTCTCTCAGGTGCTGAGATCTGGCATGCTTCAGACAAGAACTTATCAACAATTTCTTTTGACAACAAAACCAAACTTCTTTCTGTTTAGTTGTCTTTCAATTGCTAGTTGAAGCCGTGACAATAATTTTTTTTTAAAAAAAATCACACCTAAATTTATTCATATAAACAAGCATAATATTTAAAAAAAAAAAAGTTATCCCAGATATAATATAAATATATAATATTCATTGTGACATTTGACTTTGATATCCTCCTTGTACAAAAAAAGAGCAACAGACCTACTTAAATACCCTATAATTCCCTATAATTTCAAATTTCATGTGACATTTTGCTACCATCTAACCTTTTTTTTAAAAAAGTAATTTAAATTAGTAACTTTCCTATTTATTATATTAAGCTCAATAAGTTGTACTTGTCCTACTCATTCCACAATGCAAACATGGGGACTTGATGAACCAACCCCAAATTACCAATTCTGTTGTTACTACTTCCATTATTACCATCTTGAAATGGAGAAAAACCTTGACTTGTGTAGTCTCCAACACCATTGCCAAATTCACTACCTAACCCGACTGAACATTTCGGACTCCCAGGAGAGCCCATGAATGTCGCAGCATCATTATGTTGCAGCTGTTGATGTTCGTCTCCATTTGCATTCCACATCATATCAACCTGTTCTTTAGAGACTGAGGCTTCACCTTTTGTAATGGCGAGAAGGGGTTGAGGCGATGTCAATGAAGCACAAGAATTATCATTTTCTAGAGCTGTAGGTGTCGGATTCAAGTCTTTTGAGGACCGCTTAGCAAGGTCACTAGCAATGAGTGTTGAGCTTGAACAAATTCTCTTCACATCGTACCTACTTATATCAAAATTGGTAACAGCACTTGTACCCCTAAATTTAATGGCCGCGATATCGTAGGCCTCGGCAGCTTCTTCTTGTGTGCCTAAAAATGATTAAAATAAAGAGTTCTTGACATTTTGCAACAAAATTTTTGAAAGTAAATTAAGTGCCAAGATTAAGGAAGATAATTAAATTAAAATATCACTGTTAAGGCGGTCCAAAAATCAATATTAATAAAAATTATAATTCTATGATTTTAAGAGAAGTGAAAGCTTACTAAATGTTCCCAAGTACAAGTCCTTGTTCCCTGCAACCCTTCCAATTCTAGCTTGCCATCTTCCATGTTGATGATGCCTGCCAAAACAAAAGAAAACAACTTAGCAAACAAAAAGCAAAAAAAAAAAAGAAAGAAGAAAGGATTTTAAATCTTAATTAATGAACAATCTATACTAATTCACATTATCATTAAGCACATACAGTAGTATAAAGTAATGTTTGGTTATTATTAGAGAAAATAACTGAAAAGACTGCAAGAAAATCAGTAAATAATAGTAAAAAAAAAAATAAACTTTATTTATCATTCAGGGTCACTTTCATGTACGTCACCTTGTCACTCCTCTATACACAGAAGCTCCTCTTGAAAACCCACTACTTTTCCTGCCAAAAATTTTAATGTCAATTATTTTTTAATTGATACCTCATTTTCATTTTTCTATTTTTATAAATAAATTTTGAAATTAATTAAAAAAACCTTCTCAAATTGGCAACAAATTCTTGTCTTGTCATGTGCTTCATTTCTTCAAGCTCCTTTTCATAAGTGCTCAACTATAACCATTAATTACAGCATTGTACTTCAAAAAATTAATAAATGGGATTGAAATTTTTTTAAAAAAAATTAAAAAAATACTTACAGGGAAATTGATATGAGTTGTGGATCCCCAATATTTTAAGGCAGCTAAATCATAAGCTCTTGCTGCTTTTTCTTCTTTATCATATCCACCTGATCAAACAAAAACAATTTTATCAAGAAATAACATGCACACTATCCATTGCTATAAACAAAAAAAAAGAGTTTATTCGTTCCAAAATAATTATATTTTTAAAAATTTTATTTTATTTTAAAATATTTATCATTTTATTTTTACAAAGAAATATTTATTATATATTTTTTTAATTTACTCATATTATTATTCTCCTAACCATCACATTAATTGTTGTCATTTCTTTACACTTTATTAAAGAATGATATTTTATTTATTTTTATTTAAAATTAAAATAACTTAATAATTTTTTTAATTCATGTACGAAAGTTTAAATAGACAATTATTGTAAAATTAAGGGAGTAATTATTATTATAAAATATCGAAATGTAAAATTTTTTTTTTAAAATAAATAGAAAGAACAAGGAATTGGAAATAAGAATTTCACCTACCAAGGTAAACTGGACAATATTGAGAAAGTGAAAGGAGAAGGAGGACCCCCCAAAAAGTGCATGAAAATTCAACCGTCAGTATATTCTTTTTGAGGAAAAAAAAAAGAAATCTCTTTTTGTAAATAAAATAAAATACAAAAAAATATATAATTTTCTCCTTACCTTGTCTTCCTTTCCTAGTTTGTCCTTCTTTTCTGCAACTATTATCCCATAAATGGGCTTCATATCTACCAGTCCATCTATGCCTACAACACCATAAACAAGAAAAAAAAAATACAGATTCATTAATATTAATTTCTTAATTATTCATCAATGTACAAATAATAAAGATAATTTAATTAACACTAGCTAATATTTTCCCTCAAAAAAAAACTAGCTAATATTTAGGAATTCGAAAGAAAAAATAATTATTTGAACATTAATACAACGTGCTATTTCAAAAAATTAGATAATTTAATTAAAATTGCATTTTGAATTAATAATCGTATAATAAAAAGAAGAAAAAAAATTAATATACCTTGTGACACCTCTGAATTGAGAAGTTCTTTGACCAAAGGTATCAATAGATTTACGAGGAACAGGTTCTCTAGTAAGAGAAGGTCTTTTACGAGTATCAATGACTTGTAATGAAGAAACTGAACTGAACCCATTTTGAGGATTCATAGTGAGTGACAATGGCTGAAAAATACTATTATTTTCTGCTTCATTTAAAATTTTATCACTTGATGAAAATGGTGTTTGCCTCAGCCAAGATTTCAATTCAGAAACTGAATTAGTACTAGTAGTAGTACCATTATTATTATTAGTACTCTGAAACGGTACTATTAATTGATACATACTAATAGGGTTCGAATCATTTGGGATTAGGGTTTGTGGGTTTTGATGAGAGTAATTATGAGGATGATAAGATTGGATTAAAGATGGGTTTGTAAGATTATTATTATTATTATCTGAATGAGGATTTTTACTAATATGATTTTGATTTTGTTCTTCACTTGAATAACAGCCTAAAAAATCTTCAAGCTTGGGACCTTCTTCACTTGCACTTGTTGAATCCATGCAACTGTCCTCATATCTCCAATCTTTCCATAAAAAAAAAAAAAGAGAGAGAGAGAGAGAGAGGGGTGGGGGGTTTGGGGGGGAGGGAAATCAATTAATATCATAAGATTATGGGTTCAAACCCTAATTTTTAAATAAAGTTTTAATATATATTTTATGGGTTAAAATAAAGTTTTAATTTTTTATTGCAATAAGTAGAGAAAAAGCATACCTTGAGAAGCAGTAGAAGAGGGTCTAAAAGGATCAATAACACACAAAGAGCCATCAGAGGGTAAAGGCATAACAGAGATATCATGGTCATGATGATGATGAAGATGACGGTGATGATCATGAGAAGATGAGGAGAAAGGTGCATGCGATTCTTCTTCTTCTTCTTCTTCTTCTTCTTCTTCTTCTTTAAAGCCTTCATCAATTCTCAAGTGTGGACTCAGAGAAAAACCCAACCAATTACTCATTTTTTTTTAAAGAAAAAAGGGATTTTTTTTAAAATTATTATCTCAAGAACTGTGATAAGTCTGAGTTGAGTTTTGGGTTTTGAGCTCAAACTTGGAAATTTTTTTGAAACTATAAGAAGCTCTTTCTCTATATTCTGAGTATCTGCATATCTCTATGTGTTTGCTAATGATGCTTTGGTTTCTGTGCCTTTTTCTGGGCAGAAGTAGTCATTACTCCATGTATATCACTCGTACACTACTCCCCCAATAATAAAAATAAAAATATCGTTAACAGTAACTGCTCACTAAATTAATATCATCCATCATAAAATTTTTTATTAATTAATAAAAATTCTTAATTTATAAAATATATATATTTTAAATATATTATTTATTATGTGTAACTTATAATATATTATATATATATTTATAAAAATTAGATGTGAGTATTATTAAAAATGAATTTGATATATATTTCAAAAAAATATATAAAATATAATTTATATTTCAAATTGAAAATTTAATATAATTAAATGAAAATATTTATTATAATTTATAAAATTTTGAAATAATCAGAAATTATATTTTGTTTATTCACGTTTTTTTATTAGATATTTAAAATCATATTTATATTATAGTTTGTAAAATATACAGTTTAAAATTATAATAATTAAGAAAAAAAATTATTTTAGATAAATAATTTTTAATAAATATAATTCTATTAAATAATAAACTTACTAATTTTTTTAAAATTTTATATTAATTATTAGATAATAAAAATATTAATTTATGTACGTGGAACATATTCGGTTCCATAAAATTATATTAAATACTGAAAATTATTAATTTATAGGATATCAATTTAAAACGATTTTATTGTATATATTTTATTTAAATTAATTTTTTTAAAGCTTATTTAAGTTAATTTTTTTGTAATACTTTTTAAATATGTAAAATACTTTAATTATAAAAAAAATATGATTATATAAATAAAATAATAATTTTATGAAAAAAAATTAATTTTATAATTATAAAATATAATTAGTTTATAAAAATATAATTAATTTTTTATATTTTTCATAAGTTAAAAAATTTTAATAAACGTTTGAATGTATAAATTTATTATTTTAATTTTATTATTTTTTGTTAAAATATTTTTTGTATAATTAAAATTTTTAAACATTTTAGAAAATTTTAAAAAAGTAATTTTATTTAAAAAATAAATAAAATTTTAATCCTTCACAAAAAAGACACTTTTTACAATAAATTTTAAAAAATAAAATAATTTTATTTTAAAATAAGCTTAGAAAGTACTTAAAATTTTCTTAAAATAATTTAAAGTATGCACATTATATATTTATTCAAATTTTCGATATTAAGATTTTAATTATACATAACTATAATATATTTAATTTATGAAATCTAGAATTAAATTTTTAATAATTTTGTTTCATAATAATATAAATATATATTTTTTATAAAATCATGTTAAATGGATATTATTATCAAAACACAAGTAAGGTATTGCAAAAACAAGGAGGAACATCCTCCCAACAAACTAAATCTGATCCAATAATATTGGCGGAAGCAATACACTCCGCAACTGTATTGGCATATCGTCTTTAATAACATAATTTAAGCTATTTACAGTTATAAATAATGAGTTAAAAAAGTGAATTATAATCTATAGAATCAATCAAAGCGTTGTAAATGAGTTCTGAGTCCATCTCTATTGCTATGTTGATTAAATAAATTTTTTTTTTTATTTTAATTTTGCCCATATTTTATATACTGAATGAAATATTTCGGTATCAAATGAAACTTCAAATATACTTTGCTATTATTTTACTACTTAACAATAATTATAAAATATTAATTTAATTACATAAAAATATTAATTTAGGTGTATCATTAACTCTACAGTTGTGATAAAATTGTTTTACATATTTGCTATCTATTTTAACTAATTTTTTTATATTCAATATTTGCAAAACATTCAACCTTGGACAAAACCTTATGGAAAAAAAAAATGTTTGAATTGGAGGAAACAAACAGATTTCAAATTTCTTTCATGTAAGAATTTGACTTTTCTCTAGATGCCTTCAGAATCAACAAGCTTGAATCTTGATGTCCTTTCAAAGGTCAAGATTTGTGCAGACAAATTAACACTACTATACACCCAAAATCACCAAATCAGGGCTCTAAATTAGGGCAATGGTCAAGCAGAGCTAGAAATCAATACGCGCCGAGCGTACGTTAATTACAACACTCGCTACCTGTGATAAACATTGGATTCAGATTGCTGACCTGGCACTCATAGGGGTATAATGGTAAATTAAGGAAAATATGGCTTTGAAATCTCCGCTGGAAATCGTAAATTACCAAAATGTACTGAGGAATGAATTATTGGACTTGGGTTGTACAAATAAGAACGGGTTGGGCCATGATTTGGTCCAATTACTTTGTACTATTATTGTTAGTCCTTTCCTATCTTTCATGTTTCTCTGTTTTGGGCTTGTACTGTACTTTGCAATTAATAAATTTTGAAGAGTTGGGAAGACTAGTACATCTTTTTTTCCTTTTTTTTGGGTATATGAAAATTTTAATTTTAATTGAAATTTGAATTTTAGCTTTTGCAGTCTTGTAAAAAATACCAATATTTATCTAGTTGAAATAATTTTTTAGAAACTTCATTTTTGTTAAAACCATTTTAAAAATAATTTATCATACTTGGACCATAAAAATGGTAAATTGGCTAAAGGTTACCTTTTGTCCTCTCACCTAAGATTTTATATATTTAAGAAATTAAGACTAATGTATATTTAGATAATATATTTTTATTTTTTTTTAAATTTAGTCTTTATATTTTTATCTACTAGAATTAATTCTTTATATATTTATTTTAATAAAAATTAGATTTTGTATTTTTATTTCAATAAAATATATATTATTCTCATACTTAAAATTATAATAAAATTATAAAATCTCAAATTCATATAAAATTATAATGAAAATAGATGTTTGAAAAAAATAAAATTAAATGATGAATAGTTCATTTTCTTTTCTTAATAGATATTGACGAGTGCAAAACTCAATCAATAATAGAATGGACTATAGGAGTTGGGCTTAAATGAATTTCTCTTAAGCCTGCAAACACAAAGCAATGTTAGGAGAGATAGGCGTGGTGCTTGGCAAATAACTTCTGACGCTCAAATCAGTTCCTTAATATTAATGGTGGCTCTAAAAGTTACTTGAATCAATAGAGTTAGAGAAAATAGTTGAAAGAAAATTTAGAACTTAACATTGAAGATTACGTTCAGAATCCCTTACAAAGTTGGTGTAAAGTGCTTTATATATACCTTTGATGAGCTGAGGTGGTAGGATCTAACGGTCCAGATCGATGATAATTAGTGGTTAGCCATTGATGAATCTCCTTTTCTTGATAGCCCCTTTTCTGGATTAGACGAAACTTGCTAGGTTTTGGTGTGCAATGTTTCAGAACTGTACACTTAGTAGTTAATTTATTTTATCTGTTCTTTTTGGGACTTTTCGGGAATCTTTACTATTCGTTAGGCTCATGGCTTTGCCTGAGCAATATCTCTCGTATGAGAAGCCTCCCTATAGGATCTTTTCAGTGTTTCTTTCTTGGATTGACTTGACTTTGGATTTTCTCTTAATATTTCCTTTTTATGACTTTAATATATGGGTCATGAGCTTGGACTTTACTGTGTATTTTTGGACTTTTTCCTTAGAGGAAATTGGATTTGAGCTTTTTTTGGTATATTTTACATGCTTTTCAAATATGACTATAATGAATTTTATGAAATGTAAATATAAAAGTTTTAACAATAATGAATTTTATGAAATGTAAATCTGAGATGAAACAATAGGTAATATGTATGATAAAAAGATTGTAAATGGGCCCTGTCTAAAATTGTAAAGCCCATTAGCATTCAGACTTTTAACATATCAAAATGTATCTGTAATCAATAATATAATAATAAAGAAGGATGCAGCTGTGTGTTTAATTGATTTGAGGAGTGATTTCGTAATTCTTTTAAAATTTGATGGCACTTTGTTTTCTCTTCTCCTGCGATAATGTTTTTTCTTACTTTCTTTTAATGTTTTCTCTATTCTCCATAAGAGTTGACCTAGAAAACGTCATCATCTCAATGCTTGACGGTGTCTTTCAATGGCCTTTTCAATCATTTTATCCGGCCTTCTCCATTCTCAAGCCTACTCTGTTTCTATTGCCATAAAAAGCTTCAAATTGTAAATGTTAGTAATGATCATCAATGGAGGCATAACATTGAACAAGTCAAGATGAGAAAGAGGAAAAAGATGAACAGAGAGGAAAGAAGGGACAAGAAAGAGTGGGAAAAAGTTTTTAGAGAGAGAAACACTTTATTATTAAGAGAGAATTACATTTACAAGCTAATGAGCTACATAAACTGTATGGATATATTTATAGCCATGTGTACTGTAGTGTTAGTTACAAGATAATTAACTCACTCTCTCAGCTAATAGCCACCCTCAAACAGAACCTTCTTCTCCTAACTAATTTCATCAACTGATTAGCTTAATGACATAAACTGACTTAAACACCCTTGTTCCTTATTAGACACTCTCAGACTAATGATTACTCTTCAGTTGTTCTGTCTTC
>CAOJBK012252501.1:0-10793 GCA_948294925.1 Codiaeum variegatum
TTGTGCCTACTCACTATGTTGGACTTTTATGATTAATTTTGGTTCTTGAGGAATTCTATTTGCTTACTTAATAATGATTCTTGATAATGAAAGCTCTTTGAGACGTGTTCTAGTGCAGTAATATGAGTAATGATAGTTCGACTTTTTGTTTTTCTAATTAAAATTTAATTATGACTTTTTTAGGTGGGGAACTTTATACATTATATGTCAACATTTCTTGCCGGTCTAGTGGTTGGTTTTGTATCAGCATGGAGATTAGCATTGCTAAGTGTGGCCGTGATACCGGGAATTGCTTTTGCCGGTGGCTTATATGCATATACTCTGACTGGTCTCACATCGAAAAGCCGAGAATCCTATGCGCAAGCTGGCATAATTGCCGAGCAGGTGAGGTTTAGTGAGCTTAATTATTATTAGTTGTCGTTGCATTGTTTGATATACCGAAATTGGAGTTATTTTCTCTTTATTTGCACTATACGTTTTGCCTATAACTTGTCTTGATTCGATCTTTTTGGATTAATGACAAAGAAAACACAGCTGTCTTGATATCATGTTAGTTGGTGTGTTTTGTTAAGCATTGGAAAGAAAGCTGCAGGCTGTGTTGTGGTTAGAAATGACCGTTTGTGCAAAACATGATTTTACATGTGAAACTTTCAAAATAATCATTGGCTTTTTCTGTCCTTTATTTTTTACCCCTCTTTTGTATTATTCAAATCTTGATGTTCTCTAGTACAATTTTGGCTTTTAGGTTTTAATGGTTTTCAAATGCTTGTTACATTTTTAAAATAATGAAAGTGTGTACCTTTTCTCATTTTAGGCCATTGCACAAGTTCGGACGGTTTACTCGTATGTTGGGGAGAGTAAAGCCCTAAATTCGTATTCCGATGCGATACAAAATACATTAAAGCTTGGATACAAAGCCGGGATGGCCAAAGGATTAGGACTTGGATGTACATATGGAATAGCATGTATGTCGTGGGCCCTCGTATTTTGGTATGCTGGTGTTTTTATCAGGAATGGAGTGACCGATGGAGGGAAAGCATTCACGGCTATCTTCTCTGCCATTGTTGGTGGCTTGTAAATTTCAAACTAAAGACTGAGTCTATGACATAAATTTTCTTAGTTAAAAAGTAATTTTGGGTAATAATATTAATAATATTGACTTCTACAGGAGCTTGGGCCAGTCGTTTTCACACCTCGGGGCTTTTAGCAAAGGTAAAATTGCAGGATACAAGTTAATGGAAATTATTAAGCAAAAGCCTACAATAGTTCACGACTTGTTGGATGGAAAATGCTTGGCGGAGGTTAATGGGAACATTGAATTCAAGGATGTAACTTTTAGCTACCCATCGAGGCCGGATGTTATTATATTCCGTGATTTCTCGATTTTCTTTCCTGCGGGAAAAACTGTTGCTGTTGTTGGTGGTAGTGGGTCGGGAAAAAGTACTGTTGTCTCTTTGATAGAGAGATTTTATGATCCTAATTCGGGTAATTAAGAAACTTAAGTAAATTTTAAAAAAGACTAATTTTTTATGAGTGTACTAATATATTCTTAAGGGGTGATCAGGACAAGTTTTGCTCGATAATGTGGACATAAAGACGCTGCAACTCAAGTGGTTACGTGATCAAATTGGCTTGGTGAACCAAGAACCTGCTCTATTTGCAACTACGATACTTGAGAACATTCTCTATGGAAAGCCTGACGCAACAATGGATGAAGTGGAAGCCGCTGCTTCTGCCGCAAATGCTCATAGTTTCATTACCTTGCTTCCTAATGGATATAACACTCAGGTTGGTATATATGTTAGCCGACTAATGCAAATTTGGTTTTATAATAAGTTGTCAAACGTTTGTTCGTAATGCTTCAATAATTACTTTGATCCGGGTCCAGGTGGGGGAGCGAGGAGTACAACTCTCCGGTGGCCAAAAGCAAAGAATTGCAATTGCACGAGCTATGTTGAAGAACCCGAAAATCCTTCTTCTTGATGAAGCTACTAGTGCTCTTGATGCAGGCTCCGAAAGCATAGTTCAGGAAGCACTAGATCGTCTTATGGTTGGAAGAACAACTGTAGTCGTTGCACATCGACTCTCAACAATTAGAAATGTTGATACAATTGCGGTTATTCAACAGGGGCAAGTAGTCGAAACAGGAACCCACGATGAACTAATTGCCAAAGGAGGATCATATTCTTCCTTAATCCGATTCCAAGAAATAGCGAGAAATCGAGACTTCGCAAACCCATCAACGCGCCGATCACGCTCATCACGATTAAGTAGTTCGCTTTCAACTAAGTCCTTAAGCCTCCGGTCTGGCAGTTTACGGAACTTGAGCTATTCATACAGTACTGGTGCTGATGGCCGCATTGAGATGGTGTCGAATGCTGAAACTGACCGTAAAAATTCAGCACCTAAGAACTATTTCTGCAGACTGCTGAAGCTAAATGCTCCCGAATGGCCTTATTCGATAATGGGTGCTGTAGGTTCAATACTTTCCGGTTTTATCGGTCCAACCTTCGCTATAGTAATGAGCAACATGATTGAAGTTTTCTACTATAGAAATCCTGCCTCCATGGAAAGGAAGACGAAAGAATATGTTTTCATTTACATCGGAGCTGGTCTTTACGCCGTTGTTGCATATTTGATTCAACATTACTTCTTTAGTATAATGGGTGAGAATCTCACTACAAGAGTGAGGAGAATGATGCTTGCAGGTAAAAAAGTTTTTAACTTTTTTCTTATTCTTTAACATATGATACATTTTCATGACACTGATTATCTTTTTACTCTTAATCAGCAATTCTAAGGAATGAAGTCGGATGGTTCGATGAAGAAGAGCATAACTCGAGCCTCGTTGCAGCTCGATTGGCAACCGATGCTGCTGATGTAAAATCTGCAATAGCTGAAAGAATTTCGGTTATTCTACAAAACATGACCTCTCTTCTCACCTCATTCATTGTTGCTTACATAGTTGAATGGAGGGTCTCACTTCTCATTTTAGGAACCTTCCCTCTTCTTGTCCTTGCCAACTTTGCTCAGGTAAGTTTTTGGAACCATACTTTTATATATCAATACGGTCAAAACAAAAGAAAAGATGCTATTTCCGGATCATAATTTGTTACGGTCATTGACAAAATTACCCTTATATTAGTATATGCATACATCTTTATATTACATTAATACGAGGATAATTTTGTCACTTACATAAACTTGTTCTGTCTTTACCAAAATTAAAACTTTTATTTTTTTATTTGCCCTTTTGGCATTCATGTTAGAAGAGTTGGTCCAAACTCACTACCTAGCTATAAAGTTATGCCCTTTATTTCTTTATTCAACTTGGTAATAAACAATTTTTCTTGGGGTTCAACAAGGGCAAAATAGTAAATTCAACCCACACTAATTCATTAATATTTTCTGCTACATTGTCAGATCTTTGCATCTCCTTTTTAAATCCTTGGAATCTAAAACTTCACATGAAACGACAAAAGCTAAGACATTAAAAACGTGTCAATCCTGTAAGTAAAGCACATGCTCTCTTTACTTTAACTCCTTAAAAATCCCAAAAATTAATTAATAGTTAATGAATTTCTAATTAACCCCTAATTAACAATAAACAACTCTAATACTTGCAAGATTCCAAATAACCTATAAAAAAAATGTTCTTGTTGTTGTTCTAGCTTTACTTCTCGAGGCCAGATTCGGCCAAAGCATAGTCTAATAGTAAATATATATTTCCTTGGATAATAGACTCGATCGATTTTTTTCCATTAAATACGCTTCTCGAGGCGATAGACCTTGTAAAGTTGTGATCTTTTTATTAAATTTCTTACCTCAATCAAAATTTTGAACTGAATTTTGTTTTTTTCTTTGAATTTCATTAGTATTTTCTTATATTTTAACCAGACACTGAGCCACGTAGTGTGTATACATATATAAATTCTTGGTACATGAGCTTTTGCGAGTGTTTCAAGGGGATTCTGTCTTGGCCCGTGAATCAAATTATTTATGACACATTTCTTGGCAAATATTATCTTCTTCTGCATCACTTTCTTTAAAAAGATTGAAACTTTCTAGTCATTTTGTGAATTTTCTTGGAAAATGTCAGGTGGGTTGGCAGAATCAAATGGTAGCATGACAGAAAATGAGTGACACCCATTTTTTTCCATTATTGTCGTTTTGGGAATTTAGAGGGAGATTTTAAGAATCTTTGTTAGTTTTTTCAACTTTGTAGGTCCATAAGTTCTAGTAAATACAGTAAATTTGCGCATGCTGTTTCCACAGTGGGTAAAATTGATTGCTTGAGATTGTACAAAGCTCTTATATGCAGTTGTCATAGTCCTGTATGTGTCTTTATTTGATATTTATATAGCCTGACTTGGCTTTACTACTCCTTGTGGGTCCTTTGCTGGACTATACAGTTAAGTGTATAAATGATCTTCATAACTATATCACTAAAGAAACAAAAATCCCTTTTAATCCATGGCTCTGAAAATTTCAGTTCAGATTATAATGGTCATTGCAAAAAATTTAAGTCTTTCGATGTTTCTAATTAAAGAAAGGGCAAATAACCGAATACAAAAATGGGGAAAATGTAATTGATATAAATGTGGTTTACTGATGGTTAATTCTGTTATTTTTTTGATTGTGCAGCAACTTTCGCTCAAAGGGTTTGCTGGCGACACAGCTAAGGCTCATGCAAAGACAAGTATGATTGCTGGTGAGGGAGTAAGCAATATTCGAACAGTTGCAGCGTTTAATGCTCAAAATAAAATTCTCTCTTTATTTGGCAATGAACTCCGGGTCCCGCAGCGTCGTAGCCTAAGAAAAAGCCAAATATCTGGTCTTCTCTTTGGTCTTTCTCAGCTTGCTCTTTATTCGTCGGAAGCTCTCATTCTTTGGTACGGCGCTCATTTGGTCAGTAAAGGGGTGTCCACATTCTCAAAGGTTATTAAGGTTTTTGTAGTCTTGGTGGTCACAGCTAACTCGGTTGCAGAAACTGTTAGCATTGCTCCGGAGATTGTGAGAGGCGGTGAATCTGTTGGTTCGGTTTTCTCGATTTTGGACCGTTCAACTAAGATTGACCCTGATGATCCTGAGGCTGAGTCGGTTGAATCAGTTCGTGGAGAAATTGAACTTAGACATGTCGATTTTGCATACCCGTCAAGACCTGATGTTCCAGTGTTTAAAGACCTTAACCTTAGAATCCGAGCGGGTCAAAGTCAAGCCCTTGTTGGAGCTAGTGGGTGTGGCAAGAGTTCCGTGATTGCATTAATCGAGCGATTTTACGATCCAACTGCCGGGAAAGTTATGATTGATGGAAAAGATATTCGACGATTGAATTTGAAGTCATTGAGACTTAAAATCGGATTGGTACAACAAGAGCCAGCTCTTTTCACAGCAAGCATTTTCGACAACATTGCGTATGGAAAAGAGGGTGTAACCGAAGCTGAAGTAATTGAAGCAGCTCGTTCAGCTAATATACACGGTTTTGTTAGTGCATTGCCTGACGGATACAAAACCCCAGTTGGCGAAAGAGGGGTTCAGTTATCTGGAGGACAAAAACAACGAATAGCCATAGCACGAGCTGTTCTTAAAGATCCAGCAATACTTTTACTAGACGAAGCGACAAGTGCACTTGATGTTGAATCAGAATGTGTACTACAAGAAGCACTCGAAAGGCTTATGCGAGGTCGAACGACGGTGCTTGTAGCTCACCGGTTATCGACCATTCGTGGGGTCGATTGTATTGGTGTAGTTCAAGATGGCCGGATTATCGAACAAGGTAGCCATTCCGAATTGGTTAACCGAGCTGATGGGGCTTACTCTAGACTCTTGCAATTACAACATCACATATGAAAAACAACATGGGTTTGTTGGTTGGTAATTTTATGTTTGGGGTCCCATTAACTTTTTTTTCTTAAAAAAAATGTTTTTTTTCATTTCATTTTCTTGTTCTTTTTTTGAATGATGATGACAGTTGTAGATATGGGAAATGTGGAGACTGTTAAATGTTGAGAATTATCAACCCATTTCCGATGTGGGATAACAAGCAAGTGTTGTATTATTAATATATATATATATATATATCTAATGCTTTAATAAGCCTTTGTTGTCTAGTTGTTTGGTCATTTGATTAACTTTTTTCTTCTTTGTAAGTGAGAACTTTATAATAAAGTACTAAAAAAAAAAGCAAACTCAGAATCTTATCTTTTGCAGGCTCTTTATAGAAATTTTATTTATTTATTTTATGTATTTTTAATATTAATAAAAAAGAAAAAAATTCCACATTTCATGTGCATGTATATGTGTCTTGCCATTTTTTTTAAAAAAAGTTATGAAGTAAAGTTTACTTTATTTATTTGTTTTTTTTTTAAAAAAAAAAGAACTTTAAGAATCACTGTTTGCATTAGGATATATTAACTGGGTTGACACATCGATTTTAAGAAATTTTATATTAAAAAAAAATTTATATAGTTGATTTTGTGAATTATTATTTTTATAAAATATTATTGGAATTTTGCAAAATAATTTAAAAACTTATAGAAATAAAAGTAGTCTTGCATGTTATTCCATGTGGTAATTCTTTTAATATATGAATTTTAAACAAATCAATATTTTAATATTTAAAATAATAAATTAAAATTTTTACTAAATAAAATAAGATATTATTTTATTTTATTCAGTAATTAAAATTTAATATAGTAATAAGTGTATTTTTTGGACATCCAAATTCGAACTCCTCCCAATTCAAAAAATTAAAAAAAAAAGTCAATTTTTAGTTTTATTTAAATTTTCTGTTTTTATCATTAATAATTATAAAGCATTTGACACTTTAATTTGGTACTTTAAATTCATATAAAAAAACTTAATAATTAATTACTAATACTTTACCTAATGTAGTGTTTTCAAACAAACAAAAGAAATGTAAGCTTATAGTATTTAAATGAATGGAAAAGACACATTGATTTGAGGCAAATGGTATGAATTATTGTAAAGCAAAGATATGGTTTTTATTTTTATTTTTAAAATTAGATGTAAAGCTTAAGCATGTGTTTCAAAAGTGAAGATCAATAGGTCCACACACTACATTGAAAGGACCCCAACAAAAAAATCTTTCTAGTTGTTCAATGGTTAACATCTCAGTTAATAGGTATTCGATTCACGATTCAACCAGTTCAACTAAAAAAAATCAATTGAATATAAGTTAAAATCAGTCAAGAGTGAATTGATTTAGAAATCTCGGTTTAATAAAAGTCGAATTGGGTTGATATTAGTTTTCTATTCAATCGGTTCCACCAATAGTTAAGATCTAATTCGTATTTTTTAAAATAATCATTTTAGAAAATTGGATTTTTTTAATGACCGAGGATATATATATATATATATATATATATTTGTTTCCATGACATCCCAAGTTTATAGATTTAATTTTGAGTAAATTGCTTTTAAGTACGTAAATTTTAATCAAATTAACATTTTAGTCCCTAAATTTGATAAAATTAATAATTTAATATCTTTATTTTGATTTTATTAATATTTTAGTCCTTTTGTCTCTTCGTTTCGTGTCTTCCCATTATTTTTTTTGCCAAATGGCTAAAAGAGGAGATATATATAATCGCAATATGACTGATTGAAGACATAAACTTAAAAATTATACTTATTCAATCATTTTCTTAAGGTACAAAGTTTTCAATTTATTTATGTAAAATAATTGACTGAATGTATGATTTTTTAAAGTTTATATATTTGATTAGTTATATTTTGACTATATTTATTATCTTTTTAGTCATTTTGCAAAAAAAAAAACTAACGAGAAGACACAAAATAAAATAACAAAGGACTACATTATTAAAGAAATTAAAATAGAGAGACTAAACTATTAATTTTGTCAAATATACATACTGAACTGTTAATTTAGTCAAAATATAAGGACTAAATAATAATTTAGCCTTTAAATTTTTTAACTCCTTCACTATCGGATTTATGATAATTATGTTTGCTAAAAGGATGCTGAAGTAATTTGCAATTGATCTGCCACAAAGAGCAACCAATAAAGGGTTTGTTTCTCCAACTCTTTATTATTATTATTATTCATAATGCATTATTATGTATTTTACCACTAAAATATGAAGGATAGCATGGCTTTAATTTGACAGCCTGTTAAATGAATGAGTTTTGCAATGGAGAGGGATTCGTTGTTTCGCTTTCATTTTTTCCATGAAGAAGATATGAATCGTGTACTAAGAAACAGACCATGGTAATTTCACAAATAATTATTTGCTCTTAGTCGATTCTCAAGCTCTGCCCCTTACTAGATCCGTGTCTTTAGATTCTGTTGCTTTTTGGATACAAGTTTTAGATATTCCTCCCAAGGCCAAAGTTGAACTAATGGCAAAAGCAATAGGTAATGCTATTGGTACATTTGAATCTTTTGATACTGAGGCTTTGCAAATTCTACAAGTTTTTAGAATGAAGGTCTGTATTATAACATCACAAAACCCCTTCCCCATCGTCTCAATTTCAAACTTGATGGTGAGTCTACTTAGATTTCTTTTCAATATGAGAAATTACCTACTTTTTGTTTTATTTATGGGATGATTGGCCATGGAAAGTTTAGATGTGAAGCTATCCTTGATAATCCTACTTTGAAAATGGACCCTTATCAATATGGTGCATTTCTAAGGGTTAGTACTTATCGGGTTAGTGGGTCCAATCAGCGAACTGGTAATAGGTGGTTGCGTGGAGAAGGATGAGTTTCTGGAATGCATAAGAATATGGGGATACCACAATCCAATGCAACCATGAGCTTTTCTTCAAATTTGAATGGTCCTTGTTTTACACCAATTACTCCTACTTCAACGCCTTCTGCAACAACGAGTTCAGCTGCTACACAAACTGATTCTTTTACAGAAGCACGGGCTACACTAGCACTTGATAAATCATTAGGATTTGTTTTTAAGTTTAATGATGAGGAAGTTATCAAAATTCTTAAGGACGGTATTGATAAAAATGCTTACTATTGGTGCCAATCTTCTACATAGCTTTGGTTATTGTTTTCTTTCTTTTTTTTTTTCCAGATTTTTTAGTCTAGGACTTTTATTTATTTTGTTTTGGTAATTATGTTTGTGGTTTTGGTATTTGCTCGTTTGGACCTTATTTGTTTAGTTTTCTTTGAACTTGTAGCTAGGGGTGAGCATACTTTTAACCAACCTGAATTACCCTAACCAACTGAAAGTCGGCCGAAAATTGGAGGATCAATAATTCGGTTCGGCTTATACTCGAAAAAATACATGGATATTTAGTTTCGGATTTGGTTCTCAAATTATCAACCTGAACCGAACCGAAATATCCGAATATATATATATATAGTGCGTTTTGGGGTTTTAAGGTTAACATTTGTAGTATAAAATACTCCCTTAACCTAAAAACCCCTCATTCTGCCTCTCAAGCTTCCTCTCTTCTCTCAAACTCTCTCTATCTCATATTTCTCTCTCTCTTAGGGTTTTCAATCACAACCATTTGTGATTCAGATAAGGAAGCAATTTTCATTGATTTTGTTCTCTGAGAATAAATTTCATCTCTTCATTTCCCTTCATAGACCTTTAAATCCCTTCAGAAAATCCATCTTGAGTCTCAGATAGTGAGAAATGTCGCATGAAATGGAGGATGCGTATTGAAAATGCGGTTAACAAATCATTCTCATCACCTTCTGGACTCCTGAAATTCAGTACTTGTGTTGGGTCTCAGTGAGAAAGATAAGCAATAAAATCATTTATGTTCATTTTATTTCAACTTTTTTTTTTAAAAAAAATCATTATAAATATAAATCTAACACTTTTTTTGGTATTTTTTCATTTTTTAAGTTTTATACTCTAGATCTTGAACAAATCTTGGTGAATGAAACCAAATCTATTAAGTATCAGAGTTTTCGTAAAGAAGAATGTAAAAATATCATAAATTTATTATATTTTTTTAAATCTTGTTTGGTTTATGTTTTAAAATTTTTTTAAATTCAATGAAAATGTGTTTTTAAAATGATTTTGTAAAAATGTTTTAGTTTTATTTTAATTTTTCTAATTTTTTTATGGGGATTTTTGTAGATAAAACCCTAATTTTAAAATTAGGGTTTCAATTCAAAGAAATCCTAATTTTAAAATTGAGAGTTTTGTGAATAGAAACTCTAATTTAAAAATTGGGGTTTACAAAATCTCCAATTTTAAAATTAGAGTTTCTATTTTAAAATTAGAGTTTCTATTCACAGAAACTCTAATTTTAAAATTAGGATTTCTATTCACAGAAATTCCAATTTTAAAATTTGGATTTCTTTGAATTGAAACCTTAATTTTACAGTTAGGGTTTCTATCTACAAAAACTCCATAAAAATTATACAAATTAAAATAAAACTAAAACAGAAAATATTTTTTACAAAATCATTTTAAAAACACATTTTCATTTGATTTAATTTTTTTTTTTTAAATATAAACCAAACAAGATTTAAAAAAATATAACAAAATTATGATATTTTTACCTTCTTCTTAATGAATACTCTGGTACTTAATAGATCTGATTTCATTCACTAAGATCTGTTCAAGATCTACAGTAAAGAACTTGAAAAATAAAAAGATATCAAAAAAAGTATTAGATTTACATTAATAATGAATTTTTTTTTTTAAAGTTGAAATAAAATGAACGGAAATGATTTTATTGCTTACCTTTCTCACTAAGATCCAACACAAATACTGAAGTTCATATTTTGAAACATGCAGAGCATCCACCAAGAATTTCAGTAGTCCAGAAGG
>CAOJBK012252801.1:0-13436 GCA_948294925.1 Codiaeum variegatum
CTTGGTCTGCCATTAGCTATTGTCTCCTCCAAACAGCAACGTCGGTATGTTTCTTCCTCCTCCGTTGATGCCAATACTTGTATTTTTTGGACTCATATGGCCACTCTCATGGTTAATATATTCAGTTATCCAAATGCTTCTCCTAACTCCTCTAATTTTATTTAATAAGCTCTTTGTTCCAACACTATTGTGCTTCATTGGGAAAAGAGGGTTTACAAGTTCGTTGCTGACATCTAGCAACCTTTTATTGATTCAAATATTTTGAGGAAAAGACATGGGCACAAGGGTAATCTCAAAGGTAATTCAAAACCTCCTCTTTTATGCTCTTGACCTGATCGATAGTGGTATAATTTGTGGCAATGATCAATTTGAAAATGGTGTTCATATTAAAGTTATGAGATTTATTTCTAAGGCTATTGATACGCTTGCTATGGGCAAAAAATTGCTTTTTCATTTTACTGTTGATGATTTAGAAGTAACAAAGGTCATTTCTAATCGCATTTGACAAGCAACTTAATTCTAAGCTTTTAAGCTCTATCTTCCTATATGTTATTATGGTTTCTACTATTTCTTGGAACTCTAGACAAGGGCGGAATCACGTTAAGTGTGCCCTGGGATATAGCCAAGGTACTTTTTGAAATTACATGGGGAATATGCATAAATTTCAGTTTCTATGAGAAATTTGGTTGGAACAAGCATGGGCTAAGTCAATAAATCAGCCATATAAAAAAAAATCCAGAAACCCAAAACACTGCAACATTAAAAGTAATAATAATAATAATTGTTGGAATTACATATTACTTTAGTATTAATAATTAATTACACAATCCGCCCATGACTTGTGGGTCGTGGGTTGACCCGGTGGTAATGGGTTATAGGGTTGAATGGATAACCCTAATAACCCAACCCCTATATATATATCCCTGATAAGAGATTAGGGACATAACAGGAATACAACAGAGAAATAGAATACACAGACTGCGTGAAATCAATTTTCCGCAAGTTCTCTCCCTAACCTCCCGATCTCTCCCTCAAAGTTCTTAGATCGTGAAATAGCGCTTTAGGATTTTATATTCTATTGATGGCCTAGCATACTCAATCCATCGCTTCTGCTCGTGGGAATCCGCGCATCAATACTCGAGGTATTTATGTTTATTCCCGCTTTATTTATTTCGTATATATGTTATATGAAATCCTTCAAAATTCCTTATTATATATATTTCCATAGAAAATTATAGAGATTAAGAAATATAAAATAACTTTATTAATTAAAAGAAATATGAAATGATTGATTAGTGTAACTATATAATATTTATAGCCAAATGTAATTATATACATTTACTGTAAATATCAATATTTATTTTAATAGTTGTTGTTTTAAAAATTGTGTTGTTTAACAAATTAAATAAGAGTACTTTTGAATGAAATTTTAAAATATCAAGATAATTTTTTTTACCGAAATATCATTTAATTTGGAATGGAAGAAACCATTCATAAAAGCCAAAAGGTTAAATAAAATTTATATTTAAATAAAATTGAATATTACAATTAACTAAATTTAATATTAAATTTAATAAAATTTAAATGTTCAAACTATTTGATATGTAATAAAAATTACAAATTAATAATGTTTTTTCAAATTTGCTTTTTAAAAAATTTGAATAAATTAAAATTATTCACATTTGAAAAATTAAATATTTGTAAAATTTTATAAATGTAATATTTAAATAAAATTTAAGTATATAAACTCTAAATGTTTTGACTTATACATAAAATATAAACATTTTATTAAATTTAAAATATTTTGGAGACTGAGTACTAAGAAATTTAAATCTAATATAATAATTTATTTAAATAAATGAAACTTGAGCTTAATATAATTAAAATTGAATTAATTTCAAATTTACATCTAATATTTTTCTAATAAAATTATAAAAATAAATAATTAAGTTGTTTAATTTAGTTTTTTAATATATTTTCTTTCCAAATCATAATTTAATATATTTTAAAAAATAATATAAATATATTTTTTCTATTGGAATAATATAAATATATTTAATTATATAATATAAATATAATTTAATGCACATAAGCAATATAACTAAATTGAAAAAAAATACAAATATATAAGTTTTGATCTAGTTAAAGTTAAATCTAATCAAAATATGCATTACTTAATAGTAATTGTATTCATGGGCAATTGACCCATATATAAATCTCTCTTCATAAAAAATAAAAAATTAATCAAAATATACATTAACTTAATATAATATAAATAAAGTTTAAAAAAATCAAAGCAAACCAATCCAAAAGAATTAGTTAAATTTAATTTCAAATGATTCAATTTCACTCTGTTCTTATACCAAAGGCCTATAATAGGTAGCTCAGTAGTTCAGAGGTTTTTTCTTCATGTGGTGAATAATTTATTTTTATATTGAATATTATCTTGAACTATATTGTATATTCATTAATTATAAAATATATATTCATCACACTTTAATTAATATACATTGATTATGTTTTATTTTATTCTTTAACTATAAATTATATATTTAAGACATATCTATCTATTATTCAGTATTCAATTTCAAATTAGTCACTAGACTATCGAGCTACTTAGTTGAGAGACAATGATATAATTTCCCTATATTACTTGTTCAAATTAATATTAACTTTGGTGTTTTTGTTTACAAATAGCTTCGGTGTAAATTCATATCTGAGAGCTGAACAATCCAGAAGCTCGTACACCATGCTCAAAGCTTATGTAACTTAAAGCCAATTCCTCACACAGTAAGCCCAAGGCGGACCTCCTGTCCTGGGAGCTAGGTCGTTCTTTTAGAACTGCTTAGTTCTGAACTTGCTGAGCTAGTTCTTTTGAACCTTCTGGATGAGCAGATCATAAACTGGTTATGAATGATCAATCTTCATTGCCAAGATGATGAATATTTGAAGGAAGAGAGAGAAAGAAACTTAGAAAAACATGTCTAGAGAGAGAGGCTCTGTATTTTATGAAATGTTTATTGGTTTTGTAACTTGTCTTACTTCCTAAATTTCAAGCCCCTTATATAGGACTTGAAAAGCTAGACAGTTATCCACAGCTGGATAGCATTACAAAAGTAACCATAAATCTTACAGACACGTGTCTAGATAAGATAAGGATTCTTATCTTCTAGACAATGGATACTGACACCACTGATTACATCATAACTTAATAATACAGACTCTGACATCACTGCAGACATTACACACTAATAATACAAACTCAAAACGTCATTGCTTACATCACAAAATAATAACACAGACTCTAAAATGTCACTGCACACGTCATGGACCACTAAATATATATAATAGAGATAAAGATAATCCTAGAAAAGATGGAGAGGTCACAATGGTCCCACTTAAAATCCATCTCCTTAGACAAAATATCTTTAAACCCATTATTTTACTAAGTGGGTTATGACATCATTGCTTACGACTCAAAGCATGAGTAAAAATTACTATATTTATATTGACCTTGCAGAGATTTACGCCATTGTTCATAATCATCTGAGTCAATCTCTGGTTCATCTGGTATGTTACTTGGGCTGCTTGAGATGCTTGGGGAAAATCTTGGATAATATCTTGTGACACTCGGAATGCTGGAATGAGGTTGATCTGACAAGCCCAAGGATAGAGGAGGATCCTGATTTGTGGGCTAAATGTGTTGGAGAAAGATAGCCTGGTATTCTTGGATGGGCTGGTCTTGTTGTGCCTGAATGTGCTATTGAACTTCATGGATATCTCTAGACTGGGCTGGAATTTGTGGAACTAACTAATCTTCAATATAACTGATCTGTGAAAGTGAAAGTGTCAAGTCTTCTTCCATGGACTGTGAATCTTCTATATCTAGATTGGCCGTTGTTTGTTTTGTACGCCATTGATATGAAAACAGTAGTTCTGGAGGAGGAACATAGGTTTGATTGCAATTATTTTTGATCATGAGGGTCCGTTTAAGAGCTTCTCTGATAGAGGCATTGCATTGATGCATGAGTCCTGGAAGAGTTCTCCAATGGTAGGCAATGGTCCTTATAAATCTTTTGGAAGAATATGGCTTATTGTAGATGAAGACAGAATGATATTTGGATACTTCTGTTGGAGGAAGCATGAAGAGATCATGGTTTTTAATGATCTTGAGAAGATTACGTTTCCATTGATGTGGAGATTTGAACCAACTGAGAAATTGCCATAGGAGTGTACCTTCATTAAGCTTAAGATTAAGAAAATAATGAAGTTCCATGACTGGAACTTGGTTAGCATGATGATGCAAAGTTGAGATACACCATAAGAACTATAGTTCTTTATCAATCAGGGCATGAAGAGGAGATAAGTGATAAACCAAATACCAGGGGGTAAAAGAAGGCTAGAGTCATAGGTATGGAGTATATGCTTTGGATAAGAGCAAGATAATGGATCATCATATTTTTGGCAAAGGAGTTAACTTGAAGTGTAGATAAACCTGGTGGGAAGTCTGGAGGATTAGTAGAATGGCTAGATGAGGAATCCATGAAGATTAAGGGCAAATTGATGGTTGAAGTGATGAGTGAAATCGGTTTTAATTTTGAGATTTTGGATAAGAAATCAGGAATGAGGTTCTTGTTCCCTTTTATATGGGTAACATGGAAATCATATTTGCTGAACCACGAATTGAGTCTCAATAGTTGTGCTTCTAGAATGGTCTTCTGATTGAAATGGAGAATCTTTGGGAAGGACAAGTTGTCCATTCTAATGATAAAGTGAGAGCTTATTAAGAAGAATTCAAACTTCTTTATTCCATACTTGATAGCTAAGATTTCCTTGTAGGTTGAGTGATAATGTGAATCAGAATTGTTGAAGTGACCTGATGCATATCCACAGAGTTGTTCCTATTCATTTTTGTCTTCAAGGAGGATGGCCCCCTATGATTGGTCTGATGCATCTATCTGTAGGATGAGCTATCCATCTGAAGGTATTGTCAGTGGTGGTAGAGACTGAGCAATCTTCTTTAAATGCTTGACAGCTGTTGTCTGGTCATCTGTCCATGGTGGTGGATTCTTCTTTAGCAATTTGGACAAGTGACATGTGTATTGGCCAGATGTGGGATGGCATCCCTGACATAATTGAGTATACCAAGGAATTGTTGGATCTGCTTTACAGTGAAATCCTTATCTGGAAAGTTATCCAACTATTGAGTGAGATGTGGACCATATGTATATTGTCCATTTTTTAATTTCATTATAAGAAATTCAATATCTACCCTGCTAATTTGACTCTTCTTTTTAGAAAGCATTATTCCATGGGCTTGAACTATAGATGCAAACTGATTGAGCAAGTTGTAGTGCGAATCTGCATCTTCAGAGAATAAGAGAACATCATCAATGTAGATTAGGGCTGAATGGAGAATGGGCTCAAAGATTTGGATCATGGCCTTCTAAAAGATAGATGGGGTTGTCTTAAGCCCAAAGGGCATGACAATCCATTGATATTGGGCATTTGGTATACAAAAGCCCGCTTTGTACCTGTCTGTTGGGTTGATACCCAACTGCCAAAATCCGGCCTTCAAATCAAACTTTGAATAGAATTGGACCTTCTGGATATGGACTTTCAGTGTTGAAATTCTGGGGAGTGGAAACTTGTTGTCTTGAATGAAATGGTTTAAGGGCTTGTAGTCAATGACAAGCCTTTTCTTTCCTCTTAACTTTTCAGATCTTTTTTCCACATAAAAAGCTTGGCAAGCCCATGATGAGGTTGTAGGCTTAAAAAGGCATTGCTTAAGAAGGGCCTTGTATTCTTCTTGGGCCAGGGCTAGATCACTTGGAGACATTCTTGGATGAGTGACCTTTGTTGGATTAATGTCTTCATTTAATATAAAAGGGAGAGAGATAAAGAACTTAGGATTTTTCCACAGTGGTGAAGTGTGTTTAAACTGTAAATGGGAGTATGTGAAAAATGGTGAAAAGGTGTCTTTATATTGGGTAAAGGATGAGGAAATAGTAGAAATGGTAAAAAGGTTTGGAGACGTGGTATATGGTTGAAACTGTCTTTTGTATTTAATGCCTTCAGGAAGGATTTGGAGTTTTTGGGCCTTGTAATAAATATCAAAACCCATAAGGAGATCCTTGTTGGGTAAATCTGAGCCAAGAAGTCTGGTCCAAATAGTGAAATTTGGAAAGAACTGAATTCCAATATTATTTTTTGTAACAAGAGTGGTTTTAAAGATTTTCTTGTCAGCTGCTTTGAAGTATCGGGTATGGGCCTGCCATTGATCAGCAGACAGGACATTTGGGTTCATCATACTTCGCTGGGCTCTTGTGTCATAGAAGGCTATAACATTAATGGGCTTAGCCCATTTAGAAGGAAGAATTGGTGTTTGGGCATAAGGTATTGGTGGAGTCTCTTCTGTAGAAAGTTTTGAAAGAAAGGGTGAGATGTAATTTTAGATTTTAGGGTGAAAAAGTTCCATTGCTAAAAATGGAATCGAATCATCAGATAATGATTCACTATCAGACGATGATGAGTTTGATTAAGATAGGTCTTCATCCTGTGTGATGGCAAACAAGCTCTCCTGTGTGGCTTCTTCTTGTTCAGATAGTAATGATTCCAGATTATCTTTAAAGTCTAGAGAAAGATGAAGGCTTAGTGTAGCCTGTTGAATCATCTTTGAAGCTTTCTAAGGATTCTGAGGACAATTCTTAGCAAAATGTCCTTTTTTTTTGTTACAAATGAAGCATTTGTCTAACTTGAAGCTCCTGTTTTTCTTCTTCTTAAAGTATCTATACTTCCTTGATGGAGACTTGTACTTCTTGAACTTTCTAGGCTTGTGTTTATATGAGAATTTCTGGAAATGTTTCCTAGTCTTCTTCTTTCCAGAACAATCATAATTAGATTGCTTATATTTGATCTGTAGATGTCTTTTGTCACAAGCTTTGCCAAGGAAAAGGTCATGTTTAGAGAATTTGTTGAACAATTCTTTCTGGTCACATAACCTTTGAATACAACTGATGGTAAACTTCCATAGTTCTCCTAGTGTAATGGCTGTAACTGGTCTTCCTACTTCTGCAATTTTCTTATTGATCTCTGAATGAAGCTCCTTTGGAAGAGAGGAGATGAATGTATATTTCATGGTGTCATCACCCTCATTAGGTCTAATAAGATAATACAACTTAGACATGGCAGTATAATGCCTTTCTAAGTCCTTCATCTTTAAGGAACAACATCTTCTTTCAAAGTACTCCTGTTTCTGACGTTTGGGAATCAGACTTAGATCACCAAGGAATTGGTTATGGAGCATTGTAATTGCATAGGAAGCAAAAGGAAGATTGGTGAAGGAAGCCTTCACATATGCAAATTAGTTTTGAAACTAATCTCTTAAACTACCAGTAAACCTAGTAGTGAACTCAGTAAGAACTTGCCTGAGTGTTACACCTTCTTGGTTCATCTGTAGATCAATCCAGGCTATAAATTGTGACAACCTGTCTTGCCACTTTGATGGAGAAAGATCATCAAAGGTAAACCATGGTCCACTGCTTGGTTTGGATGATGAAGGTGTGCCTGTTTGTGTATCTCCATTAATGTTTGGATCTTCTTCTTCTACTTTTGGTTCATATCCTTCATTCATAAGAATTTTGGATATGTTAGCTAATTCTTGGAAGGATGTAGAAGATGGTAAATAACAAGTTTCTTCAATAATGAACTGCTGATCCATAGGTTCTTTTCCTTTGGATGTTGTAGGTTTTGAAAGTTGTTCAAAAGCCTTATAAGATTCAATGAATGATCCAAAAGGAAATTTAGTAAGTTATGGAGATGGTGAAGGATTTATTAGAGCAAAAGCAGCTAAAGGAGATGAAAGATAAGGGAATGGATATGAGATAGATGAAGGGGCAGATGTAAAGGTGAGGATTACCAACAACGAAGGTTGCTGCAAGTCTCGTTCAATCTGGTTCTTCTGCATCTTATAGTCTCTCTCAATCTGATCAATCTGCATCTTTATTGATCGAATCTCCCTTTCTTTTGATTGAAATTCTTCAAAGAAAATTTACTGATTAGGCTTTCTAAGATCTTGATCCAGTTGATCAAATCTTCTTTTTAAGTTCTGGTATAAGCCTCTTCTCTGGTGAAGTCTGATACTTTCTAATCAACCTGCCTGGTTTGCTCAATTGCTTGGTCCAACTTGCCATCAATTCTTCTGAGAAAGGAATTTTGGGCCAAAGCATTAGTGCTTTGCCAGTTAAGGACTTGCTCAGCTTGAGTGAGTTCCTTCATTGCTCCTGACGGTAATACCTCGATAGGAACAATCTCTGACTTTCAGTTGTCAATCTTTTCAAGTGGTAGAAAGTCTATGGCATTGAACATCATGCATTCTGCCATAGATGAAGCCATTAAAGGCTCTGGTTGTTGTGCTTGATGTGCTTCCATGGAACAAGAACAGAATGGAGTTGAATCCTGTTTTAATAAACCTTTTTCTTTGAGGATCTTCAGAGCATCCTCATAGCATGGAAGTGGTGCTGTAGAAGGAGGAGGAGGTGTCTCCTTTCTTGGAAGCTTTGGCAAAACAAGCTTGTTTGGTACTTCAATCTTCTTTGGAGAAGTGGTTTCAGTTTTCTTTGTTGGAAAGTAATCTTTGAATTGAAGTTTGCCATACTTGTCTTTGACAAAGATCTGGTATGACGATTGTTTCTTCATGGGTATGCCTGCCTATGGACCCTTAGGGTATGGATGATCATCTTCGTGATCCTTCTTCTTCAATGTCCAACAAGACCAAATAATCTTTTAGGAATGATTCTTGGTTCGGGTGCATCTCTCCATGGAAGATATGGTTCAATTTCATAGTCATTTATGCATGGACAGTCTGGGTCAAACATGCCTGAACCTGGTACATCCCATATAAAATGGCCATTGATCCAGCCTGGATAGATATGATTGCCATCTGGAAGAAAAGAAAAGTTGGAATTCTTTTATCTTTGGGGAAATATGTTGGCTCTATCATGGATGCTTGAAAAATGGCAAGTACTGAGTCTTCTTCTGCCTTTCTGAATACAGTCTTAACTGTACCATCTCTTTACCTAACAAAGTAGGGATCTGTTGCCTGGACTGGCTTGTGCTGTTGCTAGTGAAGCTTTTCATAATTAGTCAGCCATTCCAAGAGGATCAACTTCTTTAGTTCATCTTTATCAAGCTGTCTGGGTGTTTGGACAATTGTAAGAATTTGTCTTGAATCAGCTGTGATAAATAAGACATCTGTTGAGGATTGAAAGCCTGGAAGTTGAAGATTGATTGCATGGTCCTGCAATCTATGAACAATATGGTGGTAAAGGGTAGTTGCAATAAAGATTCTTATGTTTTTATTTGTTAGATGTATTAACTTACCATTTTTATATTAATGAATTAACGATAAGTAAGTATATGTTATTAATTTTATAAAAAGGAAATAATTACATATAAAAGGAATCAAAACATTTTTAGGATGCGAATTAAATTTTTCTAAAATTGATATAGTTTGTTGTATAATTTTATGTAAAAAATTAAAATGATCCATATTTAGACCAAACTCCTTTCTCTCATCATCCATCATTACCCAGTTAAGGCTAACTCAAAGTGACTTAAAATAGCAAAAAGTAAATGTACACCCTCAGTCAAAAGTCAAAACAGATCTTTTTTTTTTTAAAAAGGAACATTAGAAAGTCACGTGCACCACACAACATAGAGTTTTCCCCACCACAACTTGCTATAAACTAATACTGCTGAGCTTTCTTAGCAACTCCCGATTTAATCGGCGACTCTTTCCTTCTGAATTTCTTCTTTTTCTTTTTCTTTTTACTCGTTGGTTAGTAATTAATAAAACGGCAAATTATTTTTTAGTCCTTACAATTTGACTAAACTAGTTACTCAGTCCACTTCTAAAAATTGTTAAATTTAGTTTATGTAGCTGTATTTTGTCAATTAATATCATTCCATCCAAACTGCCCCTAATCAATCTATTTTATCATTAATTAATTATAATTATATGACTACTAATTTTTATTAAAAGTGGAAAATTTAAATAAAGATGGTACTATTTATAAAAAAAAAATTGTTTGAATAATCTTATTTAATTGTTATATTTTTATTAGAAAAAAATGATGATGAAAAATTTTCACACTAATAAAATTATAAATAACATCACTTTTAAACAATTTAATACAATACAGTAGTTTTATTATGAAATTATACAATTATTGAATTAATTTTGTAATTGGGGTTCTCTTTAGTAATTTTTTTTAATGGAAGAAAAAAATTTAAATCTGAATTAATTATTCAAATATATCTATTATTAGATTAAATTTTGGTGTAGAAATTATGTTTAATACTTGAAACAACTGATTCAGTTAACTCAAACAGGTCTAGCTCAAATGATAAGAGTACTGCTCTTAAAAGTGAGAGATCTCAAGTTTGATTTATTTCTTTCACATTAAGTGTGATTCACTTTTATGATACATGTTAAGAGGATGGACTACTCTCTATTGTGTAGTCCGCAGCCCATTAAATCTTCACTAAAATTAAAAAAAAAATAAATATACTGTAAGAATTAAATATGATAGTAACTATTAAAAAGTAAAAATGAAGTGGTGAATTTAATCAAAATTTAAGAAATATTATCTTTATTATAAATAAGTGTCAAATAAGAAATTATATTTTATTTATAAATAAATATTAATTTAAAAAATTAATATAATTAAATATAATAATATTTTAAAATTATTTTTATTTATTTTATTCATTTTTAAGATAATATAAAAATTATTTTTAAATTATAATTATTTCAACAAATGAAAAAATAAAATTATTTGAATTAAAATAAATTTTAATAAATATAATTATATTTATTTAAAATAAAGTTTTGATTAAACTTAATATTTGTAAAACAATTTTAAATAATAATTTTGTTTTTTCACTTCTCTCTAGGGTTGAGCAAATCAATAAAATTCAGCTGAAATTCAGTCCAAATAAATCCCAAACCCAAATGCGATCCAAATTATCGTACCACCTTCATTTCCTCTCTTATCCTCCCCATCTCTCTTCCACCTCACCACCACTCTTCTCCACCATCACCACTTTCTCAAAAACACCATTTCTCTCTCTAAAGTATTCTCTGATTCACTTCTTATGGAATGACGGACTACCGAATCGCGCCGACTATGAATTTATGGACGGACGACAACACCTCCGTCATGGAAGCCTTTATGAACTCCGATCTCGCCGCCCTTTGGCCTCCTCCGCAATCGGCTGCTTCCACTTCTACTCCTGCTCCACCCAACGTCGACCCTAAAACCACTGCCGTCAATTTATCTCAGCCGCTCTTTAATCAGGAGACTCTTCAACAGCGTCTTCAGGCGTTAATTGAAGGGGCTAGAGAGAGCTGGACTTACGCTATTTTCTGGCAATCGTCGTATGAGTACTCCGGAGCTTCGGTTTTAGGTTGGGGCGATGGCTACTATAAAGGGGAAGAAGATAAAGGGAAAGGCAAATCGAAGGGTTCGGGTTCGTCGGTAGCAGAGCAGGAGCACCGGAAAAAGGTGCTCCGTGAGCTCAATTCGATGATCTCAGGTCCTACTGCGGTCACTGATGACGCCGTCGATGAAGAAGTCACTGATACTGAGTGGTTCTTTCTGGTTTCCATGACTCAGTCGTTTGTCAATGGAAGTGGGTTGCCGGGTCAAGCTTTTTTTAATGGGAGTTCGGTTTGGGTTGCTGGGCGGGACAGGTTATCTTCGTCGGCTTGTGAACGAGCCAGGCAAGGTCAGGTTTTTGGGTTGCAGACTTTGGTGTGTATTCCTTCAGCCAATGGAGTTGTGGAGCTTGGTTCAACTGAGTTGATTTTTCAAAGCTCGGATCTGATGAACAAGGTTAGGGTTTTGTTTAATTTTAATAGTTCTGAGTTGGGTTCGTGGCCCATGGGGACGAACCCTGATCAGGGTGAGAACGATCCGTCGTCTCTCTGGATCAGTGACCCATCACAAAGTGGAATTGAAATGAAAGATGGGAATAGTACAGTTCCCTCCACCAACAATAACCTGAATTCGAGTAGTGTTACTGATAATAACCCGCAAATTCAAAATCAGAATAATCAACAGAATCACCAGCAGCAACAGCAGATGGTGCAGACACATAGTTTGTTTACACGTGAGTTGAACTTCGGGGAATACAGTGGTTTTGATGGGAGTAGTGCTAGGAATGGAAATTCTAATTTGTTCAAGCAGTCCGGGGAGATATTGAATTTTGGAGAGAGCAAGAGGAGTTCTAGTGCTAATGGGAATTTGTTTACTGGTCATTCACAGTTCGGACCAGAGGAGAACAATAACAACAACAATAATAGTAATAAGAAGAAAAGATCACCCACGTCTAGGGGTAGCAACGAAGAAGGGATGCTTTCGTTTACTTCTGGTGTGATCGTGCCATCTTCTGGCATGGTGAAGTCGAGTGGTGGTACAGGGGATTCTGACCACTCTGATCTTGAAGCTTCTGTTGTTAAAGAAACTGAAAGCAGCAGAATTGTTGAACCTGAAAAGAGGCCACGAAAACGGGGGAGAAAACCTGCAAATGGAAGAGAAGAGCCTTTGAATCATGTTGAAGCAGAGAGGCAGCGAAGAGAGAAGCTCAATCAGAGATTCTATGCCTTGAGAGCTGTTGTTCCCAATGTGTCGAAGATGGATAAAGCATCACTTCTTGGTGATGCCATATCTTATATCAAGGAGCTAAGGTCAAAGCTTCAGTGTGCAGAGTCTGATAAGGAGGAGTTGGAGAAGCTGGTAGAGACGATGAAGAAGGAGTTTGCTAATAAAGATTCGCGGGCACCCCCACCTCCCAACCAAGAACTCAAGATGTCGAATAAGCATGGAAGCAAATCGATAGATTTGGATATCGATGTGAAGATAATCGGATGGGATGCAATGATACGAATCCAATGCAGCAAAAAGGATCACCCAGCAGCAAGGCTAATGACAGCATTGAAAGACTTGGACCTTGATGTTCACCATGCCAGCGTGTCAGTAGTTAATGATCTAATGATCCAGCAAGCTACAGTCAAAATGGGGAGTCGACTTTACACGCAAGACCAGCTCAGGTTAGCCTTATCAACCAGAGTTGGTGACCCGTGAAAGGGCTTAAAACAGAGCGGCGATTGCAATGTAGCCACTGGGCAGTAGGACCTCGAATTTCATTGATCAATGGTGTTAGGGTTCTGGGACATTTTAAGGCTCCCGGCGAAAGCGCAAGCGCTGTAAAGTAGTATTTATTTCCTAGTGAATTCCTTGTTAGTTATTTGTAGTGTAATTGGAGTTTGAGCTTTAGATGATTTTTAGTGGAGCTGAATTAACAAAGCTCTATGTAGGTATGAGAGGGCTCCAATAAGGTGAAAATAGCTATTTTTGTGTTGCTCTTATGTT
>CAOJBK012252887.1:0-28541 GCA_948294925.1 Codiaeum variegatum
TCGACTTACTCATCTCATGAGTGTCCACGTGTAGTCACGACATCATATGTCTGTAGTGTGAGACTTGCTACCTCCATACCAACAAGTATCTCATACTTGTCATGGATGACAACAGAGGTGACGGCTTTTCCGGATCATTGATGTTCCTACCAATAATCCTACGACTGTGAACTTACTTTAAAGTCTATGGCAAAAAAAATTTGTCTCCATATTCCCAAATACTTTGAGAATAGATTCTCTTACATAGAACTTAAGGAACATATATACGTAATGCACTAAAATGAAATCAATCATTAAATGAAAATATATACATATTAAGTCATAAATGGAATTCAGATTACAAATATATACACAATGTACATACTCTAGGGCATACAACACTAACAAAAAGGTGAGAGAAAATGCATAGAGTAGAAGCACGGAGAGATTAAGACCTGTCATTAGAGAAATTAAATGAGTAGACGTGTCCCAAGATAATGGTAAAGAGACTCATGAACGTTGAAGAGGGGAAAGTAGGGGTAAAGAAGATATCTTGGCTAAAGTGAGCAAATCAAGGTCGGACAAAGAAAAGAAAAAAAGCAAAAGTAAGGAAAATCGCTCTAAGAGAGCAGTGGAAGAGAAGGGCCTCTAGCTAGAGGTCTCAATCTTGAAGAGAGGAAGAGAAGGAGCACGAGGCTTCGAGCCAACATAACCTTAATACAATGAGAGAGATAGTGAGAAAGCACCTTTGGATAGAATTTTTCATGTTTTATTCAAGAGTTCTTTTTCAAGAAGTAGGCTTTTTGCAAAAAAAATATATTTAGAAAGGCTGGTTTAAAAAAATTATATCTAATACCAATACTAAAAAGACCCTTCATCTTCCTATTTTAAAGAGGACTCTTCCAGAATGCATCTGGATTCGTGTGATCTGATATTTATATTGGATGAGCTTCAGTGGACTCTCATAGAATGGACTTTTTACCCTTGGTGCCATTAGTAATTTTTCAAAATAAACTTTATCTTCAAGTAAAAGACATGCATTTATTTTTTATACATGCTTAATGAAGTATGAGGGTGAAAACTTTAAGGGTTTAATAATATGTCCCGGAGAATATTATATTTTAAATAAGCAAAACCATATTTTATATCACAAAACTTAGACTGACTATCAAATATATCAACATCTTTAAAAACATATAAATTAGGCATCTCCCTTTTTAATTTACTATATTAACCATCCAACATTTTTATACAATTTTTTTAAAAAAATCATTTTAAGAAACTCTCAAATTTGATTCTATTAAAGGTTATCAATGAAAAGAAGGAATAAAGTATAAGGAGATGAGTTAAGAATTTAAGAAGAAGAGAGAGTATAACTTAAATGAGTTTTGTGATTAGCAATCTTAGAAGGCTTTATCAAGACAAGAATCAATTCACTTAACTGTCTCAACGGAAATTGGTTAGTTACTTCTTTACACTTAGTTAGTTATAGACTTTAGAATCTCCTTTAATAAAATTATATATACCTCTCAAAACATTTGATAACACTTTAATAAATCTAGCATTAAATATTGTTATTATTTTACTTCTTCATAATAAAAACATATTATTGTGTCCTAGATTCTAAACATAGAGTAAAAACCTTTTTATCCTTAACTAGGAATAAAAATTTAAGCATAAAGTTCAACTGATAGACCAAAAGAAAAAAAAAAGAGATGAACCAATTGGATAATCTAGTTTTTTTTTTTAAAATTATGAGAGGATCATAAGTTTCCTTTAATTTATTTTTTAAATTTTGATATTATTCTAATGAATTTTTTAAACCTAAATTTTGCCGACCAAATATCACAAGCAGCACCAAAAATTCTAATTCTTAAAGGAGAATCATAGAAATTTATCCTTTTGGTTTATATATTAGCCAACAAAGTGGGGGCTGATTTTGGGTCCAAATTAATTACAATATTGCTTATCTTAGAATTTTGCTATCAATGTTGCCAACCAGATCATAACCTTATAGATATTGCTCTAGCATGTTAATTAATTAAATATTATTCAATAATCAATTAAATAAGTAAATGAGGTGGTGGGTCCATAAAAAAAGCCATCTATTGCAGTTAATATATTTAATTAGATTTATAATTATAAGGAATTAGATAAGTTTCATCATCTCTTATTTAATTTATAAGTTAAAATTAAAAATTTTTAATGTCACATAATTTTTTTTCATAAAATAAAAAATATTTTTTTATCTTATTTATGAATTTTAATTTCTTTTTTATTGAAACAAATAGAGCAAAGCTTGAAAACAACTAACATCTAATGAAAGTGACACTTAAAGCATCACCCATCAACTTCCAACAGAGGCCAATAGGAGGATAGCTCAGCACTATGGTACCAATGATACCATGGCGAGCCAGTCAGATGGTTGAATTGGAGACGAAAAATTCTCCAATGCTTCAAAAAAAACGTTCTACATTGGGAATAATTAGGGTAAAACGTTTTTAAGACGTTTTTTCTTATGATTTGGGACAAATCTATTTCATTGGAGAAAACTTAAGCCTTTGGGGAAGTTATTTTACGTGGCAAAACAATTTAAAATATTGGAAACGTTTCCCACTTCGTCTCTTTTAATTTTTTTTAATAAAAAAATTATCTTTTATTTTGTTGGGACGAAACCAAAAATGTCGTAAATCTAGTTGTTGATATTATAACTATTTTTATTTTGGCAAAAGCACGAATAAAACGATACCAACCCTAATTTTCTCCATCTTTTCTTTCTATTTTCTTGAAACATTGAAACCCTTGTAACATCAATGAGCAAGAAAACCTAATTTTTTGTGTTCTCTATTAACCCTAACTTCCTTTTGTGTTCTCTATTAACCCTAATATCTTCTGTAAAAATGGAATAGTCATCTGCATCATTTGTTGCATTCTCTAGCTTGAAAGTCGTCTTATGGTTTGGTGTGTGCGGCGTTGAAACCTTTGATCAACCAACGTCTCTCTCAACGCGCTCACATCTCTGTTGTCCTCTCTAAAGCTATTTCCATTGTCATATGTAAGACCTCTCTCTCTCTCTCTCTCTCTCTCTCTCTCTCTCTCTCTCTATTTTTGCGTATTTTGCTTTTGTTCAACCATAATATAAGGTCTCTGAGTTTGTACTTTGATTAGTGAAAAAATTCTCACCTTTCAAACCATATTCCTATTATCCTTACTGATATTTTTGCTTAATTAAAGTTAGATTTTGTATCTTTCTTTAGTTTGTTCGTTTCTAAGTGTATAATTTGATATCGAAGCCACTCCTTGAAATTTGTTTTTTTTTTTGTATCTGCTAGGTTTGGGCTTCTATTTTGTTCTTAGGTATTTGTATATTTGTCGCTATTTTGATGTTTATATTGTCATTTAAAGCTTGGTTCTCATATCTATTTTTGCTTTATTTTATGAATTGGAAGCTCCTGCAGTGGAGTGCATTATAACTTAGCTTAACCAATTCCATTTGGTTTTGGATTGATTTAGAAAATCTCATTTAAGCTTTAACATTAAGCGAATTTTGATTGTCTATTATATTAATCTTTTTCTTGCATTCCCTTTTGTATAGGTTGGCAGCTGTTAAATTTGTAGACGCATGCCTTCAAGGCTTGAGAGGAGATGTTGGTGTCTTTGAATGTGCTTTATATAGCCTCTGATGTATGCTAACAGATCCTGTTTATGAATACATTATTTGATAGTTTATTACTTTGCTTTGTTAATTGGTTTGTGTAATGATGTATAGAATTTTAATAGATGACTGAGCTTCCAGTCTTTGGATCTAAGGAACGACTTGGTTGTGCTAGATTTGAAGAAATTTATCCACTTGAGCCCCTCAAAGAGTATGAAAGGTTTGTAACTATTTCTTTCAAACTTCTATTTAATTGAAAACCAAGGCTATGGCTTAAAAAATTTGATAGAGTGATATTTCTACACATGTTTATTGATAATAGGGTTGGCTTGGACAAAGTAAAGAAAGAGCTAGAAACCAGAATTCAGAAAGCGACTTATTAAAGGTAGTTCAAAAGAAGAGGGGTTCAATAATTCTAATTTTTTTGCTAGTTTGCATTCTATCCTTTTGACTTAAGCATAATCTATCTTACTTTTACTTTCTTATATTCTAGTCTTTGCCAGTAGTCTGGCCTTGCAAGGCACTTGAACTTATGGGGTCTGACTACTAATTTTATGCTGGGGAAGGCAAGAAAGAAACATTTAAACTGCTAAAAAATTGAGCCACCTTTATTAGCTTTTAATAGGTATGTGGGTATGGCTCTGTTCAAGTCTTTTTATGCTGAATTGAAACCTAACTATTGTCCTTTTTTACTATTTAAAAAAGCCTTGAGCATTTACACTCATTTGCTCTTTATGAGATTACTGTTTGATTTCTCCTTGTATTTAGGATCTTTGATTTCTTTCATGAAAGTGAAACCCATTTTATCTTAGGTGCTTAAAACCCATTCTTTGATAACCGATGGAAAACCATAAAAATACATTTGCTCATCAAAAGCTTCTCATTCAAATCCCATTTCTAAATCCTGGTGGGATATTGTGATCTTTTAACAATTGGCCATTTCTTAGTTTAAAGAACAAAGCTTTTAGGCCAAAACATACCTTAAATACTTATTCATAGTCTTGTTTTTCAGATATTGCTGCAATAAAAAAGAAAAAAAAGGGCAACAATATATTTATTAAATATATTTAATGTGGTTTGAATCGAACATTTAATAATGCAATGAGATTAAGTCTCTTGATTGGTTTCATCCCAAAGACATAAAATTTCATACACTAGTTCTTGGTACAGGTGATTATTAAATCAAATGAAATTTCAATTTTCAAGAATGATTTAATATAATATATTTGCAGGGAAAATTAAAATTATAAGCACAATAACACAAATAAATTTTACATCTCACAAAGGCACTACTGATATTTTAGGAAAAACCAGCTAGGCACTCACCTTGCCAATAAGAAATGAGACTCCCAATAGTGGCACTATCTTTCGTATAACTTTTATTCATGTTAAGTTTGACCCAATTCTTCTTTGGAGGAAGCCATCCCGTAAGAGAATAAGTGAAGGAGTTTTAACAAGCATTGAAGTTGCCTTACAACTCCACGCTTTGCTCAACAATTTTGCAATTTTCAATAATGCTCTGAAAAAAAAAATAGAAATGATAGAATTTCCTTCCATTAAAACTTCATTATTTCTATGCTGCCAAATGAACCAAGTGGACATGCCAAAAATAATTTTTTAGTCCATTCTTTAATCATTCTCTCAAATCATCTAAGAAAGACCCTCCTTAATCCAAGATTTAAACTCCAAAGTAAAAAATGCTTCCTACCATTCTTGCTTTATAAAACATTTTTAAGTACCTTGTGACACCAGATAGTCACGAATAGCATGGATTACATCTTCACCGGCTTCATGACACAAACCACATCTGTAAGATCGAATAATATTTCTACTAGCACAAAGACTTCCCAAAGTTAGCTTGTTGCGAGCTACTAATCAGATAGTAACTTTCATTTTCTAAGGGCCTTTCCACCTTTAGATACTACTCCATCAAGATACTCATTATTAATAAGTGAAAAGGCATACTTGTAAGAAAACTTACCATATGAGGAAAAAAGTCCAGATCACTTGATCTTCTACAAAAATAAGCGATGAAGGACAATTTTTTCCAACCATCAAACAAGCTGAGGAAGGATGAATTCTTCAAATAATCTCCAATTCCAATCATGGCTAAGGAAAAAATTATGGACAATATGATCTAGATGGTTGGGAGGGATGGGCTGAACACCATATATCCATCTTTCTTTCCAAAAATGCACTTTAGACCCATCACTAATATTCCAAGGCACTCCTTTCGAACCTTATGCCAAATAGAAGAAATACCTCTCCGAGTAGAAGAATAGTTCCCTGACCTCATCACATTATTAAATTTAAATTTCCCTTTCAAATATTTGCCCACAAGTACCTAAACCCATAAAATATCTTGTTTGGTAATAAGACCCTAGAATAGCCACATAAACAAAGCACTATTAGCTTCATCCGTCTTCTTTGAATCGAGACCGTTGAATATTTAGACTGACAAATCTAATTCTAATTCACTGCATGGATCTTCCTATTGTTTTTAGTGTCACCCTAAATGAAATTATGAACCAGCTAATCAATTTCCTCAAAAGTTAAAGCGGGATGCTTCATCATCTGCATAGTGTATGTAGGAATGCCTTAGAGAACATATTTATCTAAAGTAATCCTACCAGTAAGGGTAAGATGATTAGCCTTCCAAATTAGATTTGACTTTACTCACCACCTAAGCATAAGTTGATTTTCCTTTTCACCCAGGAATGAGAGGAACACGTAAATATTTTCCTAAGTTATCTGTTATCTTAAACCCAAGATGTAGCTAATATTTCTTTTGGTTCTAGTTGGAACATTGTTAGAGAAGAAGATCTTAGTCTTATCTTTATTCACTTTCTGACCCAAACCATTACCAAAACAATTAAAGATGTCTCAAATAATTTTAACCTACTCAAGAGAGGCATCTTCACATAAAAAAATATCATTAGAAATAAAATAAGTGAAAAATACTAGGAGAATACTTACTAATGTTTATAGGCCGCCACTTCAAGGACTCAGGCGCCTTTTGGATGCATTGGGACAATCTATCCAACATAAAATGAAAATATAAGGAGATAAAGAATCTCTTTGTCTCACCCCTCTAAGGATTAAAAAGGATCAATTTTTTCTCCATTCTATAAGATTCGTATAGAAGACGTCATAATATTGGTCATGATTCTGTCCACCATCGATATAAGGAAGCCTCTATAATGGTATCATTGATGAAACTCCATCTCAAAAAATCATAATCTTTTCCTAGGTCAACTTTGATCAACGTCCACCATTTCTTCCCTTTTTTTAATTTTCATGGAGTGGATAATTTCCTGAGCAGTGATTATGTTATCTGAGATATTCTTTCCTAGCACGAAGCTTCTATGATTCAAGCAAATAAGATTAGGCATCAAACCTTTGAATCTTTGGTTAATCATCTTAGTAATAACTTCATACAAAATGTTGTAGAAACTGATAGGCCTGAATAGAATAAGATCATTTAGCTTATCCTATTTAGGAGTTTAAAAAAATAATAAGGGTTCATTAACAAGGACTTATTACCATGGGAGGAAAACCATGTAAAGAGAGAAACTACAAGGACATATTACCAAAAAGTTGATAATCCTAAAATTGTTGTGACAGATCTAATAAATTATGATTCTTATGTATGTCCATCACTAGTAAAGAAGCAACCTAAGGTATGGAACAAATCACAAGCCTTTGGTAACACACAACAACAATACACCTTTTATGCCACTAAAATAAAGGAAATCTTGGATTTCTTATTGGAAGAAAAATTCATAAAGTTGCATATAAATCACAAGTTACCAACAAAAGAAGAAATCAAAGACAAAGACTATTATGAGTATCATAATTCTAGAAACCTTAATACTAACTCTTATTAGGGTTTCCATAATGTTGTACAAGATAGAATCAGTAAGGGAGTGTTAGGGGAGGCTCCATCAGACATTTGCCCACATGAATTTCAGAGGATTCAACCTCATTATTGTACCACATTCTATGTAACCAAGTTACTAATAAAAAGAGGCAAAAGCATAAAAAAATTCCCTAATCCACTAACTAGGACTTAGAAATGGTGATGTAGAAACAAAGGGCTAAGGCTAGGAAACAAGCTAACCTTGAACAAAATCTCTCCCCTAAGTAGAAAGGGAGCAAGTTTAGAAGGAAGGCTACCGAGGATGTTGATATTTCTAGGGAAGAAGATCTATTTGAGAGAGCCTTATAGAAAGTTTGATTTTAAGATATTCTACTCTAAACCTCCTAGTGCTAATGTCATTAATAAATCCATAATGTTTATAAGTTAGGAAGATGTAGAGTCAGTAGAAAACTATAGTTCAGACACTATAGATAGTTTCATATGGGGAGTATTATTATGCTCTAAGGATGTCTTATAGCTTCTATCACCTTACCATCTAGTTTTTAATCTAAACTAGGTAAGCAAGATGTCATTGATATTCAAATTCCTAAAGCTTATGAGTTAATACTTCCAAGGGAGGAAAACTTCTTCATTGGGATGACAGTACAAGCAATATGTCCAAATTAGCTGAAGATGGTGTTGCAGGAAAAGCCATTGATATAAATGATGCTACTTATCAAACCCTTATATATTAAAGCACATGGAAATGAAAGGTCAGTCACCAGGGTTCTTATTGTAGTGGATCAATAATATACATTATGCCACTTAGAATTTTACATACCCTAGTAAAAACTAAAAAGGATCTAAGTTCTACATAGTATAAGTTTCAACTTTCACTAGGGAGCTTACCAAAACTCTAGGAGTACTACCTATGGAAATCAATCATCATTGGAAGTAAGTCTTCTCTTGTTGCTTTCTTTATTTTTAATACTTCTGTAAATTATTACGTGTTGCTTGGAAGAGACTAAATCCATAGTATTTAGTGAATCCCTTCATTACTTCATCAAATATTACTATTCTAGAAGGGGAATGCTATACAGGTATTATGGGCAGATCAACAACCATTCACTACCTAGTCAAAATGTTATAGAAGCTAAGCACTATGACTTCAATGTTGAACCTATCAAGTCCACTAGCAAGAAGAAAGATGGAAGTCTAAAGCCATCAAGGTGACTAAAAGGACACAAGTAGAGATACTATTTAAACCTAACTCTGTCATGACTTATAGGTCAATATCTCAAACTATAATAATGGAGGAAGTCTATGTCTAAGCTCAACAAGGAAAATTTGGCAATAGTTGCAGCTATCATGTTCAAAGCACACTTGTAACAAACCATAGATATATCGAAAGAAAAGCTTTTTCCTAGCATTAGTAAAGTTAAGATGATATGTGAAGAAAAACCTATGGAAGATGAAGATGTCCTATAGATGCATGATCTAGAAATAGACAATACCAAAGTTCTAACTTTCTTGTAAGAACAATTTTTATATGATCTTCATAATTCTAGTTTCCCTTAAAAAAAACCATTAACACAGTATTATTTTTTTTCTCAAACAAATATATTTCTTGGAAAAATGTTTAATTTTGACCCCAATGTTTATTAAGTATATTGCATTGTTCCCTAATATTTTTGACAAATCAATTAAACTCTTAATGTTGAAAAAATGGTGCAGATTAGCAGCTTTTCATAAATGAAACCTATTTTTGATGAAGTGACATGCTCATGCGCAATGCTTTCAACGTGTCTCATCATCAAAAATTGAGTCACATTAACAACGTAGTGTTAATTTACACAATTTTTTTATTACGTTAAGAGTTTAATTGATCGTAAAAAATATTAAGAAATGATGTTATATATCTAGTAAACGTTGAAGTCAAAATTGAATCTTATTACTATTTCTTAATAATAGAAAATGAATGTAAATCTCAATATAAAATATTGCCAAATTGTATACGCATGCATCATTTAACTCTCTCTCTTTTTGGCAAATTAATATTTCAATTGAACATTATAGATTAGATTTAAATGTAAATTATAATCAAATAGCTAAATAGAAGGAAAAAAAAAGTGGGTCCCTAGAAACATGATTTAAGTATATATATATAAAGAATTCATAATGTATTATTGTATAATGGATATGGGTATGTTGGGTAAAGATGATCTTGTAATGATACATGTTGTCCCCTCTTTTTGTACGTGAAGATGACTTTCTTAAAGATTTTCTACACACAACAAAAGAATATAAAAAGAATCAATTGGATGGGTTTCGTGTAATGTGAAGCTTAGAATGTCTTTATATTAGCAATATTATTAATTAAATTAATGTTTTAATAATTAATTAATATAATGACATGTCTATTATCATTACTATCATGATTTAGTTAGGGTATCATCTCGCAACATGGTTTAACACGCTTCATTGCCAATTAATCTTAATTAACTTTTATTTTTATTGTACAATCATGGTAAGTAACACTAAATAGAATTAATTGTTTTCCTTAATTTGGTGTGAATGTATACATATCTACATGTATGCATGAATTATATCACAATAACTGACCAAAATAAATATGTTGTTGAGTCATCCCAATTAATAGCCTTTTTTTTAAAAAACAAAATCCAATTAATAGCCACACAATTAGGATTGATGTGAGTGATTTCGACATTCTCAACACCTAAATGAGATCACGGATTCGATTCTTGACCACTTCTCATTTATAAAATAACTCTATTAATCAGTACTTTATCCCATAATTAGGCCGATTCTGTACAAACTAAAATTAATCTGAATATAACATTTGTTTAAAAGTACTTTCCATAGTTTGGACCCTTCCAACAACTCATACAATAGAAAAAAAAATGAGATATATGCTCTTTATGAGATATATGCTTAAGAGAAGTCAAACCTAAAATTTAAGTATATAATTAAATTATTACACACATATATATACATATACCTGGAGAAAATTTGTAGGCTAATTAAGAATTCAAATTGTTCATATAATTTTGTAATTGTTTATCCCAGCATTTTTGGGCCGAACCCATTCGAGAATTCCTGAAATAAAGAAAAATTACAGTTTTGCTATGGGCCTCTTAAGAGTAAGGAAGCTTCACCCATAAAGATCACAACCGCCTTTTTGGTTCAAAAATGATCAAAATACCCTCCCATATAGGACTATAAATAATAGGCTTGGGATCCCAAAGAAAGGTTCTAATATCACAATTATCAATATAAGATAATTTTGCTCAGACATTCAATCTCAGCTCAGCGCTGATAATCGGGTGATGGCATCTAGCTGCCTATATCTCAAACCAAGTGGTTAATGACCATTGGTCTACATACCAGACCCTGCCCAAAGCAAGGTGATGGTCGACGACCTATATCTCAACAGAGACAGTTATTTTCATTTGTACTAAAAATCCCCCTGAGGAGGAGAGTTGACAATCAAGTGCAATCTATATACTGGAGACCGAAGGGGTCGTATCCTTTTGCTTTGATTGAAAAGGGCCGAGACAATCGGACCCAAACCTCCTAAATAGAAACAATGACTATTGGAACTAATAAAATTGTTGCATCCAAGGGATTAAAAGGTGGCCAAAAAAAAGGCTGGGATGATTTACCACCCCCTCTAAGGGAGGAAGTTGAGATCGAGGGTACTGCTACTATGTAAAACCTTAAAAACTCAGGTAATGTGCCCGAGAGGGTTGAGACTTTGTTTAATAAGATCCCACACACTCCCTCATGAACTCAAACCAAAGCCATCTGAAATGTTGGTGACCCAGATTATAGGTGGGAGCCCACTCCCCCTCTACCACCCACTCTTAGTGTGGCCGATGTTACGGCATTGGGGGCCACTGTAGCATAGTCCAATCGTGAAATATTTAATGGACTAATGAACCAACTCAGTTGGATCCTAAAATCATTCATAGAGGAAAATCAATCAGCCAAAGATGAAATCAAAGATTTGGCCCTACATTTCAGTGATGTGTTTCACAACCTAATCGGTATCTTGGATGGCCAACGAGATGTAATCGACAATAGATATGGCGTGCGTAATGTACTAAGACAACAACACAGAACACCAAATAGGAGGAATGAATACCGACACCAACCCTAGTATGAGATTGCCAGGCGAGGGGAGGCGATAGGTAATGTACATGAAAGATAGTCCAAACATGCTCCTAATCCTCAACTAGCAGACATGTATCCCTAGAACTATAAGGCATATCAACAAGTCCATCCTCGACCGGTTGTGCAGGTGAACCACTTCAACGATGATGATTTTACGAGAATTTTACAGCTGCTAGTGGTTCAAATCAATAGGCAACCAAAGGAATTTTATGGAATCATATATCTTGAATGGGTGGATGATATGTATCCTTTACCCTAAGAGTACAAGACCCCAGAATTCACCTTATTCTCAGGAGAAGAGAATGTAAGCATCAGAGAGCATATATCCTGATTCACAGTATGGTGTGGAGAGGTCTCGGGACATGGATTCTTAAAATTAAGGTTGTCGGGCTTGTCACTTACCAAGATAACATTCAAGCGGTATACTATTCTAAGGCTGAACTCTATTCAAAGCTTTGAGGATATGACGAGAGATTTAACAGAGGAGTCTTATTACTCAGAACCAGCAGTCACATTAGCTGATTTGATAAAGGTTGCAAAATACCCTGGAGATCCATTGAAAAATACATATTTAGATTTAGAAGGTTGAAAATGCAATGCTCAACAGTAGTGGCCGAGCAGGAGTTGGTGGCATTGGCATTTGGGGGTATGGATATGATTTTGCGAGAATGATTTTAGGGGACCAAATTTTGTTATTTTTATGACCTTATTGATCAGGTCACTAGCATTGAATGGCTTCTCAAAGAGAAGGAACAAAAGAAAGCATCATCTCGATGTTCCTATTTTAAGGACCAAGTCACCCTAACCACCCCCTAGGACATCTCTGATTCAGAATAAGAAGTTGAAGAAGTATGCATAGATGATCTCAAAGCCGGTAAACCATACGAATGTGACATGTTAACTAAGACACTCTCTGTGCCTAGAAAGAAGGTCGAGATAAACAAAATGGTCAAAGAAAACTCCTTTGATATTATGAAGGCCGAAGAAATATTCAACACCTTACTTAGGGATGGGCAAATCGAATTAAGTGCAGGGAATGTGATACCACCACCTGAAGATCGGCCAAAATGTATTGTATGTGGAATAACTTAACTCGACATTATACTAATAATTGTCTTAGTCTTAGAAATGTCATACAAAAGGTAATTAATAATGGCCGATTAAAGTTTCCTTCAAAGAACAAGCACCAATCGGTTGAAACAACACCATTTCCAAACCAAAAAACCATGGGGATAAACATTAGAATGGTTAGCATCACTCACTTGGCCCAGGGTATCAAAAAGTTAATTCCCTTTTAAGGCCAAGGGAGAAAATGGATTTTCCTAATGAGATCAGGGCCAAACAGCCAAACCGGCGATGTGAACTTGATGAAAGCCTAAAGGGTCCAAATTGAAAGTCTGAATTTGAGATAGTTCAAAAAAGGAAGCCAACCGATCCAGCCCCCGGCAGCAAAGAAGTGATATGCCATTGAAATTGGCCATGGCAAAAAACATTTTATCTAGAGGCTTCAATTCCCAGCTAAAAGAAATGCAAGAGACCCTCCAAGGAGTTATGCTGAAGTCACTCGAGCCCAAACAACAGAACAAGCCGAATCTAGTAATCAGGTGGTGAAAACATTTAAGCCATCTCTAAATCAGCAAGGCCACTTGAGACACCATGAATAAAAAAATAGATTAAGTGTGTTTGCTCGGATACAACACCCTAATATCGGACGACTAGCATTTACTCAGACACAGAAACGTTGGCTTCAAAGGCAACAATTGGCTGTTAGATTTGAAATAGAGGCAAAATATGAGACCAACAAAAGGGAGGAACTTCTGGACAAAAAAGAAAATGTTCGATTGAAAGAAGAGCAATACTGGGAGACTCAAGAATAAAGGAACGCCAATGAAATAGCAAGATGGATGGTTCAAAATGGCCAACAATATGAATAGGAAAAAGCTAAATTGCAAAGACGGGACGAAAGGATTCTCAAAGAAGCTGATGATCGGGCCCAAGGGAATGAGGAGAAAGTGATGGCTCTTAGTGGGAGGCTTTGGGTATGGAGTAATGGGAAGGTTGAGGAAATAAAAAAAGCCCAAGTTAATAATAATGGGGTACAACATGAAGTGTTGCTAATGCGCCATGAAAAAAGAGAAAGCTCTCGGCTAACTGTTAAAGTAGTAAGCATCAGAGTGGTGTCAGTTTCACTTAAGGAAGCAATATCATCAGCCCTCGAGAAAGATGACCTGAAAGTCAAGATTCTGCCAGATGCTTTTCTGGCAAAACCTGGCCAAGCTACAACTCTTGACGGGGATATCTTAGAGGCCCAGTTAATGGATAAAAAGGAAGCATTACCCCCATCAATTACTATTGAACACCCACAACCCCATCTCACTAATCATATTTGGCCTTTATATGTGAAAGGAGAAACAAATGGGATATCAACTAACAGAATTTTGGTGGACAATGGGTCTGGAGTCAGCATTCTGCCTTTGAAGACATTTAACACAACTCTTAAACGGGTCGAATTATCTCAGCACGATTACCTAAGTTTTCATTTCAATTCAGTTAAAAGTTGGCAGATAAACCCATCCTATTGGATGCTTTGTGGTAGACACACAAGTCAACTACAACTTGTTCCTAGGTCGAGATTGAATTCATAACAATCTATGCTTAGCCTCTAGTTTGCATCAAATGCTAATCATTTTTAAGGGGGAATATGTTAAAATTGTGAATGCCGACCCAAATCAATTTGGTCAAGAAAATCATATGATTGATGCAGCATACTACCATCTGAATATGCTAATGCCAGATTTGATGGAGCTTGAAAGAAGCTTGGGAAGAAAGATGATCTTGGCTGAGGAAACGTCATGACCTATCTCAGTAGGGCCAAATAATGGCCAATGCAAAAATCAAAATCTCCAGGAGAAAAAAAGAAGTCATCATGAAACCTCATAAGTTGTTTTGGGAATAGATACGCTCGACTGAGTGCATATATAAAGATGACAAGTAAGATCCTTCGAGGATATTAAAGCTTGAAGAGATTAAGATGGAAGGAAAGAAGATGGACAATGATAAAGATGAGTTTCAAGATCCCCTTAAAGAAATTAATCTTAGGATAGAGGCCGACCCACAGCCAATCTTCATCAGTGCTAGATTAAGTCTAGAATGTGAAAAGAATCTAACTAATTTGTTGAGAGAATATAAAGACTACTTTACATGGAGTTATGATGAGATGCCAGGGTTACACAGAAACCTGGTAGAACACAAATTGCCAATTAAACTCGATTTTAATCCATTCAAGCAACCATAAGAAGAATGTCGGCCGAGGTAGTTAAACAGGAAATTGAAAGATGATTGGATGATGGGTTCATAAGGCTAGAAGTTTATGTAGAATGGTTGTCCAATATCATCTCAGTTATTAAGAAGAAAGGCAAGCTCAAAATTTCTGTTGATTTCAAAAATTTAAATACAGACACCCCAAAGGATGAGCACCCGATGTCGATCACAGACATGCTCTTGGACTTAGTGGCAGGGAATCCAATGCTGAGTTTCATGGGTGGCCATTCTGGATACAATTAGATTAAGATAGTTGAGAAAGATGTGCATAAAATTTCCTTTCACTGTCCTGGACCAATTGGCGCATATGAATGGGTAGTGATGTCATTCGGTCTTAAGAATGCTGGAACCAAATATCAGAGAGCTATGAATGCAATATTTTCATGACTTTCTCGAGAAGTTCATGGAAGTCTATATTGATGACGTGAGGGTAAAATCTCAATAAGAATACCAACATGTGGCCGATCTCTGAAGTGAATTCAACAGCATACGAGTGTACAAGTTTAAAATGAACTTGTTAAAGTATGCTTTTAGAGTATCAGCTAGGAATTTCCTCGGCTTCAAGGTTCATCAACGGGGAGTAGGAGTTGATAAAAATAAAGCCAAAGCTATAATTGAAGCGGGGTCACCTACCAACATAAAAGAGCTACAGAGACTCATCGGTCAAATAAATTTCCTAAGAAGATTCATAGCTAACACAGCTGGAGCGCTTAGACCTTGAGGCCTTTGCTGAAAGCCAATAATACTGAAGGGTTTGTCTGGACCAAGGAACATCAGAAGGTATTTGAGGAGTTGAAACATTATCTCACTAGACCACTAATCATGATGCCTCCTAGGATGAATGAGCCACTAATCTTCTACATTTCAGCCTTAGAAGTTACCATCAGGAGTACCTAGGGGATTTGAAAGGGCTATTTATTACCTAAGAAGAACCTTGACGGAGGTAGAGGGAAGGTATAAGCCCATGGAAAAATTAGCTTTAGCATTGTATTTCTCATGCACCAAACCCAGGTATTTTATGTTTCCAGAGGTGGTTATGTTAATGAGCCACACAGACATTTTCAAATACATACTATCTCAGCCATATCTCCAAAATGGGCTTGGAAAATAGGTTTTGGCCTTGTTCGAATTTCATTTGCAATATGTTCCAGAAAAGGCAATCAAAGGGCAGGTATTGGCTGATTTTTTGACCCATCATCCTACGAGGGAAATGATAGAGATAAATTTAGCAGAAAGTCGAAGTGGGAGTTATGGTTTGATGGTTCTAAAATGACAACTTTAGCAGGAGCAGGTGTGGTGATAACCTCTCCAAAAGGGATTTCGACAAAGATGGGATTTGTGTTAGGATTATATTGTACAAACAACTAGGATGAGTATGAAGCCTTAATAATCGGTTCAAAATATTGGCAAAATTAGCGCCAAGATCAGTTAATGTCAGAGGAGATTCCTTGCTCGTCATTAATTAGTTTACTGGGGAATATAAGTGTGAAGCTTCAAAGCTAATGCCTTAATATAATAAATCTTCTCATCTCATTGAAGGCTTTGAGCATATTTCTTTTGAATATTCAACCCAAGCATCCAATAAAGAGGTGAATAGATTAGTACAAGAAGTATCTGGATACCTTCAGTGGTTCGGGGATGTACCATTGCAACTTAGACTGATTTTAGTAATATGTTATAAAGATATCGGTCCCTTGAATGATCAAATCCAGAGAAACTCGGGAGTTTTTACAATTGATATATCTATCGATTGGAGAGAACCTATTGTCAGTTATTTACAAAATCCTGGACGAGATGCAGACGACAAGACTAGAATGATAGCTCCTAATTTTTCGCAGGAAGAAGGAATCTTATATGAATGAAAACAAGATCTGCTATTACTCTGTCTCAAGACAAAATAAATGATTTTGTCAATGGCCGAAGTATATGAAGGCATTGCTGGGGCACACCAATTAGGGCAATTAATGAGAAGATTGCTAGAACAACATGGATATTGGTGGCCCAAAATGGAAAAAGACTGCATCGAGTATGTTAAAGGGTGTGAAGCTTGTCAAAAACATAGGTCGATTCAACATGTGCCAGCAGAAGAGCTCCATTCCATTGTCAAACCATAACCCTTTACAGGATGGCAATGGACATTATCAGTAAGATATATTCGCCATCATCCAAACTACACAACTTCAATCTTGTGGCGACCGATTACTTTACAAAATGGATCAAGGATGTCCTCTAAAGAGTGTGAATCAACAATCAGTTAACTCTTTCATAAAGAACCATATTATATGGAGAGTTGGCCTTCCATAAATAATTACAACAGATCAAGGAACCATGTTTACTGGAGAAGAGATAAAGGAATTTTGTAACGAGTACAAAATTAAAATCCTACACTTTACCCCTTATTATGCCCAGTCCAATTGGTAGATCGAGGCAACAAACAAGCTTATTAAAGGAAATATCCAGAAAATGATAGATCGAAATGGAAGGGAGTGGCATGAGTTGTTAGGAGAAACTTTGTTAGCACTCAGAACTACTCTAAGAATGGCTACTAGAGCCACTCCATTCGAATTAGTGTTTGAGAATTCAACAATGATTCCAACAAAGTTGACAGTTGGGTTCGTGAGAACAAATTTCCAAGATCGGCTAACCCCCGAGAATTATTCTGAAGAGATGATCAGAGAGCTGGATGAACTAGACTACGACCAAATTACTACATTAAACAAGATGCAAGTCCAAAAGCATAGGGTGGAAAGATCTTATAACAAGAAGGTTTGGTCAAAGGTTTTCAAAATTAGGGACTAAGTTCAGAAGGTCGTCCTACAATTAAAAGATAAGCAACTCGAGTTAATTACTATTAGTATAGTGTAAGAAAATAAATGGCTATGTTTTGTGCTTTTCTTAAAATAGGCTGACGATACGACTTAGATTTATTAATGTAAGGGCTGATATACAACTTAAAGTTAGTCAACTACATTATACTGGAACAGATAAATGAAATAAATTAAGGCCGATAAATAGCTATTTCAGAATGTCTATTTGCAATAAATTTTGTAAATTGGCATGCATTATTTTAAAAGGGGATTACAAAATGGCCAGAATACATGATAATATTAAAATTCAAAACTTGCCAAAAAGGGGAAAAATTACAAAAATATTGTAGAAGATCAAATAAAGTCATGAAACGGCCCATTATAGTACTCATTTTATCCTGAGCCACAGGGAGGTGAACTTCCAACTCCTTAATCTTTTTTCTCTTCTCGAAGTGATTCTTGAGAGTCAACTTCACTTCCTCAGCCAGCTTCTTCCCATCTATCATATGCCAAATATTATCATTATCCACATTGATTTTTTGGGCCCACAACTTGCGCAAATCGACCTCAAGATGGATGATTTCCTTATCTAAAGTTGTGCTCTTTTTAGAGATTTCGAGACCTTTAGCCTTCATCTCCTAACCTCAGTTCTTTAGCCAAGAAATCTCTTGATCGAGTTGAGTAAGGTATTCAGAAGAAGAGTTGTAGTTCCCTTCTAAACGTCAAGCTTGTTTAAACTCCTCTACTATCTTATCAAAGTCAGGAGAGAGGGAATTAATGTTATCTTGAACGGCTTCTCCAATTGTGGCTGAGGAAGCATTCTTGGAGAAGAATGAAAAATCAAATTTCACCGATGAAATAAGGTCTTCATATTAAAAAAGGGTAGATCCCAAGACCTTTGCTACAAACAGGGTCTCGAGATGTTTCTTCATCTTTTCATCTAAGGATGGGACTCCCAAATCTTGGGCCTCAGGCTTTAGCTCAGGTATTGGCAAATGAGTCTCAATTCCCTCAGTCCACAATGTATTAAAAGAATTCTAGAATTCCTGAAGATAATAATCCTTAGATAAATTAGGCTGAACAAAGGGATTAGAAGATCGAGGAATCTTACTTATGGGTCTTCTGAGATAGTGGTTGATGTTTTGACCTAAACAGTGGCAAGAGGATTGGAACTCTCAAGAAGGACGGAAGAAAGCAGAGGATCAAGAAGAATCTCTTTAGCTATGGAGCATGGGAATCATCCTTCTTTGACCGACTTGATTTGTGGGATTTGGAGTGGCTTGATCTGGATTTACAATCAGACCAACTTTTGCGTTTTGAGCTTTTATGCTTTGCTCGATCTGAGCTAGTATTACTCTCTTTACTCTTCTTTCAAAGAGGGATCTTGGGCTCCTCTTCCTCAACATTATAAGCCGAATTATTGGCTTCCTTTCTTTTCCTCAGAAAGGGAACCTTGGGCAAGTCTGAACCTTCGAATGAAGAAAAATTTTCCCGAGGAACCTGCAAGACAAAATAAGTGAAGATCCACCGAAAAAGAATAAGGAATGAGTGAAGAATATTACCGAAGGATGAGCTACATTGCTACGTTTGTATAACTCATCTGATTCTGGTCCATGGTCAATACTTTCCGAGAATTCAAGAATCGGGGCAGGTAGCACAACTACATACAAATGAGCAGGTCAAACTGATGAATCAAAAAAGAAAATCGTATCAGGTTGGAAAGTACCTAAAGGTTCATTTGACAAATCTCACTCATAGAAATCTACAAACAAAGCCTTCTTGGGTCTAGGAACTCGGCCAAACAAAACCTGACCAGCCACCACGAAGGAGGCAGTTGGAAGTCTCGACCATTTATGGTTTTATGTTCAAAGGAAGACATGTTGGAGGGTATCTATATACTTGAAACAATTAGTTTTGTGAAAGATATCTTGAGTCATCTGCCAAGAAATATCTCGAGCTTTATTTATTCTATTCATTTCGACCTCTTTTATTGTTTGAATTATTATTTTTGTTTGGGCCGATCGAACTTTACGGATAAAGTCAGGGTTGGGGCATATTTTATTCCATAAAATGACTCAACTGAATGAATTTCTACAAGATACATTCCTTTACTTTTCGAGGACCCATTTTCGCACAGGATGAGAAATATCATCAACCTTGGGTTTTTCAAAAGATTGCAACTCACATATAGTGTCAAACTCTTTATTAAAGAACTTATCAACCACGGTCTTCCACCAAGTAGTGAAAAAAGGATCAATTTATGGCTGATTTAGGATAAAGTCAAACTCAGTAGAGATAGCTCGATTGTAATTGAGGTCATTGATCTTAGAAATTGTACATAAGGTACTTGAGAACGATCACATTGGCCATCATTGACCAAGAAATATAGTGGGAAAGGAAGTCCCCCGGTAAAGCCTATTTGACGAGTACAGAAATGGGCCGAATAGACCTCAACTCCACACTTAGCATCCAGCTAGGTACTGATGTGGAGATCCTGGGCCATAAGGGTGTTAACCCAGGAGCAACCTCATTCAACATTATCAGGATCCTTTCGATCTAGGTCTCGATTATTGAAGTAATTCTTGGTCCAGGTAGGACCAAACTCACTGGGGAGAAAATAAACAAAATAATGAGTCACCCTGATTTTCTGAAGAATAGAAAAAGCAAAAGGTATATTTGATGGAAAAGGGTCAAAGTTTTGAGAATCTAAGAAAGTGGGAATAAGTAAGATCGGATTATGGGTTAGGACAAGGAGTATGGTGAATAAACTCTGGAAAGTATGCCAGGAGCTACCATTGGATGATCGACAAAGGACCGGTCAAGTTACAAAATGGCTTGGAGCCCCCGACATCAAAAAAAGAGTAAATGCCCCTATATAACTGAGAAAGTGTATAAGGGCCAAGGGACATTCTCCTACCTTGGGTAAGAGTAATAACGAGGTACTCAGTTTCATCAAGGATAGGCTTTTGGGCATAATTTTTGTTAAGAAAAGTTCCATAAGTCGAGGCTGGTTTGCCAAAAGTTAATTGGACAGATGGAGAAACAAAAAGAGTGGCATCAATATTTTCACCAAAGATGGAAACTCTGGTCAAATAGGCAATTTCATAGAGTGTTATTGACATCGGCCCAAAGTGGAAAGCAAAATCATTGCAATGGATCGACGAGAATAGTAAGGCAGGGTAAAAGACTTATTTGTGAAGAGGACTTTATGTTAAGCAATGATCAAGGAGATTAGAATTGCCTGACTTTTCCCAAGACAAGGAAACATAGGGAGACAGTTATTGATGCCACTCAACCAAATAAGGTGAGACACTAGGCCAGACATGGTTCAAACTACTATAGGTCCAATAGAAATAGCTATTGGGACTCTTAAATCGGGCTCGAGCTTTTTTGCTAAACAAGGTGTTTAGGTACTTTGTCTCAGGCATTAAATGAAAAATGGGATCGACAAAGAGACCAAGATGGTGAGGGACAATTACCTCTACCAAGTATGTACCATCGGAATTATTAGCAACCTTCTCATAAATTTGTTTTGGTGACACAATGACAACTTCTTTTGACATCCTGCAAATAACAAAAAGAATAGCCAATGAGTTTGAATTTAGACTAAAGATTGACCAAAGAAATTGAATCTCTAAAGATTGACTTACTTGAATAAGTTAAAGGAGGAAAGAATGCAATGAACAAAAAGGAGAATTTGAGAGAGTGAGAGAAGCAGCAGAAGTATTATCATGGTAAAAATGCCCTCTTTATATAGTAAATTGGCCAGGAGAATGAAATTAATGACTGGACATTTCATCTCCCCAACTGAGATAAGGACACGTGCCATAAGCGACGTTTGGAATTTCAAAATAACCCTTAGGATGCCTCAAAGGTAGCGGCCTATAGAAGTTCAGGACTAAAGAAAAACTTTTACCTCAAAGGATGTGGAACCTTTGTCAATGTTGCCGATCAGATTTTTCCAATAAATATGAATAGACTCGGCCAAAAAAGAAATGGTGCCTTCTTTCTACAATTGCTATCCGTCAAAATAAATTAGGGGGCATTGTTTACACCAGCTTTTCTAGGCCAAACCCATTTGAGAATGCCTGAGATAAGGAAAAGCTACAATTTTGTTATGGGCCTCAAAAGAGCAAGGAGCACATCCCATAATGATCACAATCGCCTCATTGGTTCAAAAATTATCAAAATACCCTCCCAAATGGGACTATAAATAGTAGGCTCAAAATTCTAAAGAAAGGATCTAACATCACAATTATCAATACAATATAATTTTGCTCAGGCAATCAATCCTAGTTGAGCGCTGATAATCGGGTGATGGCATCCAACAACCTATATCTCGAACCAAGTGGCTGATGACTATTGCTTTATATACCAGACCCTACCCAAAGCAAGGTGATGGTTAATGGCCTATATCTCAGCATAGGCAGTTATTTTCATATGTACCAGAAATCCCCTCGAGGAGGAGAATTGATGGTCAATTGTCTATATACTGGAGACCGAAGGGGTGCTATCCTTTTGTTTTGATTGTACTAAGATCGATAGGATTAACTAATACTGTAAAAGACCAAAAATATTGTATTTAATTTTCCTTTAATATATAAAAATTACATCTTTGAGTAATATTGACCGATAGTCATTTCTAATATGGGAACCCTATTAAAATAATCTAAAGATTAAAAAGGGCTGAGACAATCAGACCTAAACAGTAATTAATCAGTTATATGGCCCTCTCCTATGATTGAGAGTGTTTATCTGTACTATCCATTGGTTGAGAGCTTTTAATTCTTTTGCCTCTTGTCAATTTTGTTCTTTTGTTACCTTTATGTTTTCTTTCTTTCTTAGTTTCACCATGAACATTCCCTTAGAGAAACTGTCATTGCAGAGTGGAGAAGAGGAAGAGTGTTATTTGGGGGGTTTACAAAATTCAAACAACTCGAGAAATATGCCATATGTCTAATTGGCACTTTCCTAATGGATCACCATATCAATTATAAGTTCGTGAAGGATCGAATGGCGAGTATTTGGAGGCCTGGAAGGGGTATTAATTTTCATGAACTTGAGAATAATCGATACCTTTTTTTAATTCTATCATGAAGTTGATATTTCCAGAGTGATTGAAGGAGGCCCTTGGGCTTATGATAATTATATGATGATTACACACATGCTTCGGAATAAGGAAGAACCTAATAATGTTCCCCTGGATATGGCAAGTTTTTGGATACAAGTTAATGATCTCCCTGTGGGGTATATGTCCGAAGCTATAGGGAAGCAGATAGGGAACTTTATTGAATATGACTCCAACAACAATTTTGAAGAATGGCATAATTACATGCATATAAAGGTAGCAGTTGATGTGTGTAAGCCCCTTATGAGGGGGAAGAAGGTGAAGAAAATCAAGGATGAGTGGTCATTTTTTAACTTCAAATATGAGCTTAGAGCTTTCTGTCATGTTTGTGGCCTACTGGGACACATGGATAGGTTCTATGACAAGATTTTCTCAACTCATGTTAATGAAATTGCCAAAGAATGGGGAAGATGGTTGAAGACTCTTATCAAGTGTGCTTCATCTTTTGATGGGGAAAGGTGGTTTCGCAGTAACATGGTGGAGAATATGAATGAGTCAGGGAAAGGTAACTCGAGCACTTCAAATTGTGTCAACTCGATTGCAGATAAGGTAACTACCTAATCAACCACGTCAATTTCTCATAACTAGAAATTTATGGCATGTTCAGTGGTGCCAACTGGTATGAAAAGTGAGGTTGGAAATTTAAATTTGATAGTTAATGAAGACGGTTGTGATGGGCCCCAATAGGAGGCATTGTGCTTGGAACTTGCTAAAGATAGGAAACGGAGGAGAGGTAGGTCAATCAACAAAGCCCAAACTGAAGTAATGGTTGTGGACAATAACTCTATTGAAGTGAATTTAGCCCAAGGACAGAATCAAAATGTCTCGCTCTTAAGGAGCATTTTTTATCAGCAAGCTCAGGCTTGCATGGACTCATGATTTGCTTAATTTGGAACTGTCAGGGAATGGGCCGCCCTCGGTCAATTCATGCATTGCGTGAGTTGGTTAGAACTCACAGGCCTGAACTGGTTTTCTTATTTAAGACTTAGTTGCATGATAATAAAATAGAAGAATTAAGGGTAAAGTTAGATTTTCAGGGGACTTTTTCTGTGGATAGTGTAGGTCTCAGTTGCGGTATTACCATTCTTTGGGAAAACACCATTTCTCCCACTATTTAATCTTATTCTAGAAACCATATTGCCATGATTCTCTCCTATTAATCTAAAGGAAGCTAGAGGATGATGGGTTTTTATGGCATTACAGACAAGAATCAATGTCGTATTGCCTAGAACCTGTTACATTGTTTGCATAGAAAGAGTACTCTACCCTTAACTTGTATCAGTGACTTCAATGATTTGCTGAGCAATGCTGATAAAAAAAGGAGAATGGATCATCCTTTCAAGCTTTTTCAAGGTTTTTGGGATGTCATAGCTGATTGTGGCTTAATTGATTTGGCAATGGAAGGTTACTCTTACACCTGGTGCAACAGGCAAGATGCAGAAAATAGAGTTGAGGAGCGTCTGGACCATGCTTTTGCTATGGCTAACTGGTTAGAACTTTTCTCAGATGTTAGACTTCATAATTTAATGGCTCTATTATCTTATTACTCTCCTTTTCTCTTAACTATTGAACCTAGGGTTCAATCCTAGCGTTATGAGAGGAAATTCATATTTGAGAATGGGTGGTTCACTGAGGATGATCTTGGCTCAGTTGTTTATGATGTATGGAATTTTTCTGCTTCTAATTCTTTTATTATCAGGTTACAATTATGTTCTTCAATTTCATTCAATTAGGGGAGAGATCTGGCAATGCAGTTTCGAAAGGGTATTGATAATTTTCATAAATATATGAAGCTTATGAGGGGCAGAAATGATTTAGACTCTGTGCTTTGGTTGGAAGCTATTTAAAAGCAGTTTAGTCATTGGTTAGCCCAATAAGAATCTTATTGGTAGTAGCAGTCTAAAACCTTCTGGATTAAAGAGGGGGACTTAACACTAGGTTCTTTCACTCTTTTACTTCTACTCATAAGAAAGTTAATCACATTAAGGGGTTGTATAATGACCAAGGGAATTGGTGTGAGGAGCCTGCAGGTATGTGTGACATCACTAAATCTTATTTTACCAATTTATTTGTTGATGGTCTTAGGTATTATGGGCTAATTTTGTTGTGTGTTGATAGTAATGTCACAACAGAGGATAATGGTATATTGCTTTTGCCCCTTACAAAAGATGAACTTCGTATTGCTATTTCTTAGATGCATCCTAATAAATCCCCATGGCCAGACTAATTTAATCTGGCTTTCTTCTAGACATTTTGGGATCTAGTAGGAGATGATGTTTATCAAGCAGTGGTGTCGTGACTAGATAGTTTGTCTTTTCTTGACAAAGTTGGAGATACGAATATCGTCCTAATTCCTAAATGTGACAATCCTAATTCACTTAAGGATCTAAGGCCTATTTCACTCTACAACATGGTTACAAAATCATTGTTAAAGTTCTGGCTAATATACTCAAATAGATCTTACCCCGGATTATTTCTCTTAATTATTAACAATGTTCTCATTGCCTTTGAGATGATTCATTTTATAAAGAACAAAAAATTAGGAAAAAAAAGGAGAAGTAGCCTTGAAGATTGATATATCGAAGGCATACAACAGGGTTAATTGGGGCTATCTAGAATAGATTGTGCTTCAGGTGGCTCTTCACAACCGATAGGTTCAAATGGCGATGATGTGTGTGAAGTAAGTCAAGTATATTATGCTCCTTAATGGTACTAAGGTTGGGCCGATCATTCCCAAGCAAGGCTTAAGGCAAGGTTTCCCTCTTTAGACCTAACTTTTCATTATTTGCTCAGAAGGGCTATCAACAATCCTTAGGAAATCAGAGTTGAATGGAGTTATTAACAGTTGTAAAATTGCATGTGTTACCCATAGTATTTCACATCTTCTGTTTGCAGACGACTCATTTTTCTTTTTTAAAGCTAATGAGCAGAAGTGTACAGTGATGAAGGGTATTCTGAAGGCTTATGAGGATGCATCAGGTCAAGCCATTAACTATGGGAAATTAGGTATCTTTTTCAGTGCCAACATCTCTAATGAAGTTAAGCATAAATTATCCTCTTTATTAGGAGTTTCAACCCCTCTGAACACTGGTAAGGACCTTGGTTTACCTTCTATGGTGAGAAGGAAGAAGAAATCCATTTTCAATCATATCAAGGTACCTCTTTGGCAGAAAATGCAGCTGTGGAGAAATAAGTTCCTTTCCCTTTCAAGTAAAAATGTCCTTACTAAGACGGTTGCCTAATCCCTACCAATGTATTTTATGAATACCTTTTTTATGCCTATTTCTACGGCTAAAGAGCTGCAACGCCTCAAGAACTCTTTTTATTGGGGTTCTCAGAAGAATGGGAGTCCTGGTGTTTCGTGGCTGTGTTGGGAGAAATTTTGTGTGAAGAAAGACTTAGGAGGTCTCAGCTTTCATCATATTCAAGCCTTTAATATTCTATGATTGGTAAGGTAGGCTCAAAATTTATTTCAGATCCTGATGCTCTTGCATCAAATCTAAATACTTTCCTTCTGAGGATTTTGTTAGTGCCAAATTGGGGCGCAATCCAAGTTTCACTTGGCAGAGCATCCATACCTCATAAGCATTAATCAAGTTAGGGGCTCGATGGAAGATTGGTTCTAGGTCTAATATCCGAGGCTAGCAAGAACCATGGCTTCGTAACACCTCAAATTTCTTTATTGAGTCCCCTCCTGTTACTGGTCTTGAGAATATTTGTGTGCAATACTTAATTATAGTTGATATAGGAGATTTTCAATGATAGAGATAAAGTCACAATCTTAAATATACCTCCATCTATTTCTTATGAGGAAGACATGCGAGTTTGGCATGTAAGCAAGACTGGTTTGTACGAAGTAAGGTCAGGTTATTTCACTGCTCTGGACTACATCAAACAACTGACCGTTACTTTGGAAAAAGCGATCGCCTCCAAAAGTTAAGATGTTCCTCTGGCGTAGTGCTTGTGACTTCCTGCCAATAAGTCATAACTTGAATTCTAAAGGTATTGTTGTTTCTGGTATTTGTGTGATGTGCAACAATACCCCTAAGAACCAGTGGAATGCATTTATAGCTTGTCCTTTTGCCTATGATTGTTGGTATGCTGCAAATGTAGCAGCTGTGGTATGTAATTATGCAGAACAAATGGAAGGTTTTGTCAAATGGCTATTCAAAATCCTTTCTATTCCCCACGAGAACCATGTGACTAAGATATGCATGATTTTATGAAGCATGTGGAAACAACAAAATAGCAAATTATGGAATGGTTCACATTCTTCTCTTGATCATATTGTATATTTTGCTATAGATGCCCTCTGCCAATGGGTTCGTGTTCATAATCACAAGGTCATCACGTTGCAACAGCAACATAATCCCCATTCAGGTGTTCAATGAATCCCTCCCCATCAATCCTTTGTTAAATGCAATGTTAACGAAGCAATGTTCCCTGAAGAAGGTAAAATGGGCTTTGGCATGATTGTTAGAGACTCAATAGGAGCTTTTGTGTGTTGTTCTTTATTCTGGATTGATGGTCTATTCGAGGTAAGGGAGGCAAAAGCTCTTAGGTTGAAAGAAGCTTTGTCCCGGATTAAAAGCACGGGATTTTCCAGGGTCATTTTTAAAACGGACTCCTTGTGTGTTGCAAATGTGGTGAATAGTTTGTTCTTGGATTTTTCAGAGCTTAGTGCAATTATTAAATGTTGCAGGAGTATTCTTTTTTAGGAGACTGATTTTTCTGTCTGCCATGTAAAAAGATTAGCTAATGAGTTAGCTCATAGGCTTGCTAGAGCTACTCCTCTTCACTCTAATCGTTCAGTATGGCATGAACCTCTAGGTTGTGTTGGGGTCTTGCCTATTTATGTTGTTATGCTTTTTAAGTAATGCTATCCTAAATTTCCTTTCAAAAAAAATATAACTTTGTAATTAAATTATTTTAGTTCTATATAATTATATATTTATGATAAATGAATTAATTAAAAGATTTATTGGGTTAGCTGAAGTTTGAAAAGTTAGTTGAAGATTGAAAAACTAGTTTAAAGTTGAAAATCTATTAATTGAAAATCGAAAGTTGTTAAGTTAGATAATTGAATTAATAGTAAAATTAAAATTTTTAGTTAAAAAATATAAAATCACATAAAAAATATTATTATGTATATATTTGAATGTATTGTAAATGTACTGACATATTTAAAAAAAAAGGTTATTTTTAATATAATAAATAAAGAAAAATTAATACAAGAAAAAAAATAATAATAAAATATTTTGTAAAAAAATTATAAGAAAAAAAAATTAATCCTCTAAAATAAAGGATAAAAGTTGAGTATAAATTGTCATTTTTACAAATAATAAAGCGTAAAATTGAAAAAATATATATCCAACAAGTAACTTAAATTTTTAAATTTGATAATTTCATGTTTTTATTTTATTTTCTCAGAAGAAAAAATCCTAATTGCCTAGCTTTCTCCCTCCTCCATTTGTTTTGAAGATGTTGCCATCAAAATTTAATCTTGATAGTAAGTCTCAATATTTTTAATTTTATTATACTATTTAGTTATTTAATTTTTTTAATAAAATTATCATTTTCTATTGTGAGAGTTAGTTT